>RJWM01002314.1:0-131529 GCA_004363535.1 Dasyprocta punctata | reverse complement strand
CTTCATCTTTTTGCCCCACAGGATCCCCAGAGGCAAAGATATTCTAGCCAGATGTAAACAGTTTGACCAGTATCTGAGGTTCTAAAGATTTCTACAGAGAAATTTTTTGAAGAGTTGAAACAATCCCATAACATATGTCACACTGGCCACATCAACCTGGGGAGATAAGAAAGAAACCTCTGGAAGTTCCAGGCAAGAACGATGGAGACTACTGTCAACCATTATTATGATGATGTTTCAGTACATGTCTGCATTGTGGGATGTTTGAATCAGGTTAAACGCATCTATCCCTGCACATATTTATCATTTCTGTGTGTGATGAAAACATTCAAACTCCTTTCTTCCAACTTGTTGAAACATGTACATTAGCTGCACAGATTAGTCACCCTACTGAGAAATAGCGCACCAGAATTTCTGACTCCTATTCAACTTAATAATTTAATATTCATCATGCAACTTTTACCATACACTAACCACCGGAGCCCAAGATCACAAATCTTTGCAATAGAATTTCCTGTATCACTACGACCATGCAAAAAGGAGACCGCGCAGCTCTCCACCAAGGGAGCAGCACCCTTTAGAATCCACTGCGATATTACAGGAGCCCCACCACTGCGCTCTCTGATACGGAGTCATCAGCTTCCGGTAGCTACCGAGTGCTTAACTGACCCCTGTGACTGAGCAACTGAAGCTTTTTGAGCATTTTTATTAAATTGCAAGTAGTTTAAATTTAAATCGTCACATGTAACCAGTCGCTAGTACATTGGACAGGCCAGATGTAGAAACTTACAGAACTCGAAGGCCAGTAAGCAACCATATCTAAAAATATGCCTCCATCTTCACTGAAAAGAAGTGCAAGTATCTAGATTTGTTCCAGCATCACAACTGTTTCAGTTCTCTAACATCACCTGCTGTGGATTTCTGAAAATGAGGAAATTAAACGTCACGGCAGACAATCTTATCAATTAAATCAGCACATTCCAGATGATAGAAAATACTGATAAGGGGGCCACTTGTGGGTATAAAGATTACCTCCCAGAGTGCAATGTGTAGCCCTGTTCATACCTACGCCAGACAAGTCCACCAGCAACTATGAATAGCAGAATAAGTTATTTAGCTCACAGAATCAACTATAAACTTGACTTAAAAAGAATCCTCAGGCCGATAGAGATGTTCTTTTAAGAATTAGCTGTTTTGCCTCCAGGATAGTCAAGGAAGAAACAAGTTCAAGCTACAACAAAGAAAATACAGACCAGATGCAAATACCTTCTTTGCAACTTCAACATTAAGCAATGCAGTGGGTTTCCAAAGGGGGACACAGGCCATTGTCATACATACCATCTGGTTTAGCTTACGGGTGTCATATTTTTATACTATTTCTTGGCATATGTGTCTTATTTCAGCTGAATGTTTAGCTTAACATCTTACATAAAGACCTTGCTGTATCTTTTCTAGACTTTTAACTTCCACATAGTCTAATGTGCACATATAATTATTTCCTTAAAAGTATGTGTTCAGAATTAAGGCTAATAAGAGTTCATATATGTTGTTAAGTAAAGTTGTTCAGTTATTAATAGTACCAACGTGTTTGGCACTGTATTGAAGTACAAAACATACGGCTATTATCCTAAGGGCATAATGTAAAATTTAGCCAAATGAAGGATAAAGAGATGATTATACTTTGATTATTCAAAACCTTTATTGGTAGGCAAATTCTAGAGATAAAATTATTTTTAGAATCATGATAAAATAGCATGAAATAATATAACAGTAAATTCTACTTTTAAAAATTAGGGGAGGCAGGAAAGAAATAAAAAACAAATTTACATATTGGACAAGAATTTAGAGAGAGTAATAAGCTTGGTATGTATTCATTAGCAGTAGACGATATGTTTAGTGGATTAATTATTAACTGTTGCAGAGAATGAAATGCTGCTATGTATTGTATTTATTAAGTGAGGTTTTGACAAGCAATAATTATGTGATTACAACCTTCCTTTTCGAAGTTGGACTTTTCTAAGCTTTCGCCATTCACTATTTACCCCCAAACTCTTAACTGTGCTACAATACCACAGATGCAAACATTTAGGTGGTCTTCATGCACACATTCACACTTCTACAAACACACACACCATGCTTTCAGGAATCAGGGTGTCTTGGAAACAAGTTCTTTCCTACACAGCTGCTTCCTGCAGCCCAGCCTACCAGCAAAATAGAAGGTATGAAATGAGGCATTCTGACAATGGTCAGAAAGAAAGCTTTGAGTAGTGGGGGGAAAAAAAAGAGAAAGCAGTTCTGAAAAACCACAGGTGATAAAAGAATTAAAAAATCTGAGACAGAGAAAAAGCTGGAAGGGTCAAAACTTCGGGAGCCCTGCTTTCCTGTGTCCAGTCCTTGATCTGGCTGAAACTGTGTGCAGAAGTGAGAGAGAGGGTTTGTGACAAACGACTCTCTCATGGTACTTTGTATAAGAGACCATCTGACTCCTTCCACCATCGTGACAAAGACCACATGAAGGTGTGGATTGAAAATCAGATCACCAGTCTCCAGCTGATAAGGCTGCCATTATTAGATTTGCCCTAAGACTGCCGGATACTTTTCATCACTGGTACCATTGGCAACTCATTGGTTAACAGGATGGGCTCTGTAGTCAGACTGCCTGACTATCAGCTTCATACCACTGACCAGCTCTGTGACCTTAGGCAAGTTCATTTCAGAGTCCAGGACTCAGTTTTCCCAAATATGAATGAGGGCACAGTAACGCTGGTCCCATAACCCTGGGAATAGTTAAAGGAACTGTACCCAGGGCGTCTTCAGATTGTTACAAACATCCAACAAACATTACTTGCTATTATTATTTATAGCTTTCCAACTGAGTTGGAATAGTTTAACTGTAAATAGTTTAACTGTATTTCCCATAACAATCAAAACTGCTGATATTTAACTTAACAGATAGACATAGTGGTTTTAGTGGTTGGTAAATCTCATTAAATAGGCTCCTAATAGCCAGCTGGTATTTAATGTGCATATTAATGGACTTATTGTCTTTAAATTAAATCCTTATTTCAACCATTTAATTTCTGTTTATAACCTATACTTCCATTCTCTTAAAAGAAACACATAAAGCCTCTCTTAAGAAACGATGTCTATTGCCTCCTCTTCTTTCCTGTTTTACTAACTGCCTAAATTTTTAGAAGCATTTGGGCAAAGACACTGTATGCTCTTTTGTCTCACTGGGTCATATGCTGATGTGAAATTATTTTCTGCCTAACCACAAACACAGCATGCTAGTGTAACTTCCTCTTTTAAATTTCAACAATCTGATTGACAGCATCCTGATGGCACATACATACTCTCCTTTCATTTGCCAACACAGCTTCTATCATTATGTTTTCTTCTCTTATTTCTTTTTTTCTTTAACCCTCACAGATGACCTCAATCCCACCATTCCCGTTCCCCTTTACTTGCAATATCAGAATTGTTCTCTCATTGTGTTGATGGACCTTTCTGTCACCCCAAACTTCCTGGCAATATAAACTGTTTTCTCAGATCGATCAACCAACCCAACTTTCAGTGCTGTCTCTCAGTCTCCAGCTGATTATCACACACTCATCAGGCAATGGATAAAATTTGTGACATGCCACAAAGTGGTAAGGGATCATTTGCTCCTAGAAGAAGGCACATTTACTAATCATACAGAAAAGAGCCAACTGACCCCTGCTTAATGTCTTGCTAGGAAATGCAGAAAACTCACAAAATCCCCCAGAAAATTAAGCTGTAAATATCCATCAAGTTGTCAGCAGTGAACACCTGCCAAGATGCTAGATCACCACACAAGAAGCTGTGAAACACTGTCTCTGCTGCCTTTCTTACCTCTTCCCACACTCTTCACCAAAAAACTAAATAAATAAATAAATAAATAAAATAAAATAAATCAGCCAAAAAACTGAGTGAGAGTAGAAGGACCAACCAGAAGGTCAGGTAATCAGTTTCTATCCTCACCTCAACTTCAGGCTTCCCAGCCACAGCGATGCAAGCTGCCAGACAGGAGGAAATCTTATTAAACACGAGATCACAGTTTTTACTAATACATGCTACTGACAAGGAAGTTTTGCATGACCTAATGTGAACATATAAAACTATATTACCCAAGAGGAATCAGAAGATTCATGGGGCCTGCCCAACTCCTTAGACAGATATGGGGAAGACTAATCCTAGGCTACATTTCAAAGGATAGAAATGTTAGCCACTATGCGAGGCAGGAACATTTAAGGGCAAACTCCTACACTCCCAAGGAAGAAAACTGCTGCTCCTTTAAAAGACTCTCGATGCATCTTCAAGGTTGCTCTTCTTGTTCATTTGTTTCAGCTAAAACTCTCTGGAGAAACTTATTAGAAACCAACCAAGCTCAGTGAGTCACTCCGACTCTTTCTTTTAAGCAACCTAGACAAAAGCTGGTTATTATAAACCTGAACTGAGCATGCCATGAAAGTTTCGGCCACCTTTTCTTTTTTCACATTAAACTGAACATGCTCAGAAATACCGTCGACTCCGTCTCCCCCATGTACTTTCCAACATGATTATGTATAGGTGTCCCAATAAAATCATCGTGCTTTATTTGTTAAAAGAGACTATTGCTTTCCATACAACCCCAGCGATCTCCTGGCTTGCTACAAATTAACAGGTTTTTCTCCACTGCTTCTTTCTTTCAGTTGTGATCATTGACTTTGTTCTCACCGAGAGGAGAATCCATTGTGTTGAGTTACAGAAAGAGACACAATTTAAACTGCTTTAGGACTAGTTCCTCAAGTTATCTCTGTGCCGTGAGTCAGTTGCCTTTTGGAAGAGCAATTCATGCTATAGGGAACAAGGTGATTTTCTCAGGAACGAAGACCCCAGGCCCAGACCAGACTCAGTAACATTCCTGGAAACCATGGAAATCACCCTGGGAAGGAAATATTTCACTTGTTGTCCCTGAGTCAAGGATCGCTGCTACCCCATGTTTCATCTGCACAGGACATGAGAAAGTCCTCTCTCCCTTTCCCCAAGCTGCTGAGAAGGAGTTATCTAAAATGCTGCTCTCTGACTTTACCAGAAGGTGCTGCATGGATTCCTATGAAGAATTATTATAATTGTCTCCTTTAAATAATGGTGCATGCATTAATGGAAACATTTTTCTTCTGCATGATAATAGTGTTGTCCATTACAGACACAACTTATGACAGCACAGACCGCACAGAGGAGAGGTTCTGAGTCCATGCAAAATAGCAAAAGGATAAAAAGCACATCCCCAGAGACGCACCAGGAAAGGCACAGCATTTTGCATTTATTAAAGTGCAGGTGTAAGCAGAAGGCATAAAATGACAATATTAAGCCAAGAACTTACATTACATAGAATGCTTTATAAAATGTTGATTTTGCTTTCCTTTGGGGAAACTAGGCAGAGGGATGGTAGTTTCATTAAACTGTTCACTGTTGATGCAAAAGGCTTCCAGCACAATATGTGGTGTTTACTTTTTAATGAATGAATGAAAAACAAAAGACAAATGCAACATCATTCAAAAAAAATTTATGCCCAGAGAGTTCTGAAATAATATTGAAATGCCACAATTGCATGTAAATCACCCCCAAATAGCCCAAGTAGGCAGCTTCTCTTAATCTAATCCAGAGGCAAGACCTCAACGTCTGTTTGACTCCACTGAAGCAAGTGGTCTTATTTTGAGCTGGGCCAGCATTTATGGGCTTCTGCTCTGTTATATTTTAAATGAAACTCTTTACTTGCATTTTCTTTCTTAAACCTTTAGCAAAGGCAATGCAATATAAAAATTAAACTATCCTGGGGACAAGGGCATTAGTAAGAGGTACAACTCTTGTCTTGGTTTCAGATATATAAGGTGTTTGTTTTGTGATAGGTTTGATATCTTTAAACAGCTCAGATAATACTAATTCCATGTAATTTGTAAGTATCAAGGAGACCCAACAAGGAAGTGAACATGAAATTCTATGAAGACTTAAAATATCTAAAATAGCAAAGTATTTTGTTTACAGTGTTTCAATGAAGAAATTTCACCTCGGTAAGGATAAGGAAAATAAATAGCAGAGAGTGAGAGAATGATGCTATAGATGAGAATTAGATATCTCTCTTTACCCTGTTTGCCATAATATGTAAATATAGAAAGCTACAAAGAATGGAGGATAATTTAAAGAAGAGGCCATGAAAGATTGACTCACAAAGCCTTCTAGCAAACCCAAAACCCACTCCCTGAAGCAGAAACCAGTATCACAAGCCCAGGGGGAATGTTTTGAGTTTCTCGCTATAATGATCTACTACTATCTCTCCTAAATTCCTTTTCTCTACTCCACCAAAAGAATGACTGAAAGTTTACTTTCAAATAGTTTTCAGTGTTCAAATTTATTCTCCAAACCATTTATGTTTTGTTCCACTTTTGTAAAATGACATTTTATTTCCCTCATTCCAATTCTACATCAAAATAAAACTAAAATGTTTCTTCTCTTCATTTCTATGTTTGCAGACTTTGCCTTGGACATTTGGGGCAAGAATGAATTTTTCATCTGCAATTTGGTAATTCTTGACTTCTGTTACAGTAATTTGCATTTTTGGAAGTCCCCGCAGAAAAACAAAATTGCTTCTTAAAATTGTTTTCTTAACTTTATCTTCTTGATTTTGAAAACAATAGGGACACATTGCAGAACATATTAAAGTGTTCAAATTTTAAAAGACAGAAAGAATTTCCCACAATTGCACACAAGTAACAATGGTTAAAATGTTAGCAGGCCATCATCTAGTTTTTCAAAAAATAATTTTTGGTTTTGCTTGCTTATTCTTTAATACAGGCCAAATCATATTGCATATATATTTAGTATTGTACTTTTTTCACTTAGCATTATATTGTTAGCACTTTTCACACTGAAAATTACTTTTATCATAGATTTATTGCTAGTTGTAGTATGTTATTTAGATACGATGCCCAAATTCACAATAATGAAATCTAGATTGTTCTGAACTAGTTCCTAATAAATGCTTGTTAGTTTACTGTGGTGTTCAGATCTATTCATAATTTGCTTATTTTTTAAATTTCAGGAATATGTTCGAACTGTAACACAGATTTGGTGGAACTAATTTAGACATTCATCTATTATTCATATTTTCATAATTCATTATCAGTTCTTACCTTCAGTTTCCTCTTTTTCTTGTTTTATTGCAAAATGTGGAAAATTGGTCAGAAATACATCTCAAATACAATAGTCTTTGGGAATCTCAAATACAATTGTCTTTCCTTATACTATGCATGTGTAGTGCTATTTCAAGATTTGACAACAGAGAAAGGAGTTTAAAGATTGATTTTCATAAACAGAGAAGGAAATTTGCAAATCTGTTTTGCCTCCACTTTAGCATTCATCTACAGAATAAATGTGTAAGTGTCCCAACACATGAGTGGGGGCCACGCTGGAGTCTGGATAACACATCGCTGCTTCTCCCTCAGCAGAGACCACTTTCTAACAAACACACGGAGGATTCTGTGGGGAGGGGATGTGCAAACCCCAGTTTGTGCTGAATGGGGGAGTTTCCCAGCATATGAGATTTTGGAGAGGTCAGGAAAGAGGCCCAGACAAACTAGGAATGGTTGATCACCCCAGAACAATTTCTGTGGGTAAAGTTTATCCAATCATAAATGCTCAAAGCTTATATCCAACTAGTTAAATCTGTTCTGTTGAAAAGGTTCACACTAGCAATCTTCTTGCTGTGGCTTGTGACTTTGTAATAACAGAATCAACTGAGTGATTCCGATAATCTTGAATGATGTGCATGGTCACTATGTCCATGACATTTGAAAAACACAGCGAAGGTGCATTTACCACTTACAGTACAGTGACAGGCGACCCGGGCCTTAGCCCCTCTCTTTCTCTGTCCCCATCCTGGACCCTTGCTTCTTATTCACTCTGTTCCAGTCACTCTAACTTCTTGCTGGTCCTCAAGCTTTACCCTTGCAATTCTGCCAAATATTCTCATTGTTCTCTTTCTCACTAGAGTCTCTGCACACACCTCACCTCTTCAAAAAGTCCCTCCCAGAAAGCCATGGGCAGCACAGCATAACCTCTCAGTCTCTCTCCCTTTACCGTGCGACTGTAGTTCCCCACTTACCGACAGCTTTGGTCTCTGTTGTTTCAGTTACTCAGTTCATCACAGGGCAAAAACATTACATGAGAAACTCCAGAAATGAAACAACTCATAACTTTTACATTGTACACCCTCTCCAACAACACAATAAAACCTTGCCCTGTGTCTGCTATGTCTTTCCCAAGACATGAATCATTCTTTGAACCTGTTTATCCAAACTGAACACACTACCCACCAATTAGTCACTTAGTCACCACCTAGGTTATCAGATCAACTGTCACAGTATCACGGTGTTTGTGTTCAAGTAATCGTACTGTACTTAATAAGGTCCCATTCTATTCCTCGGTTAGCAATTGTTTTATTTCATTGCTTCTGTCATTACTACTGTTCCTGACTTATAAATTAAACTTTATCATAGGTATGTATGTTGGGGAAAAAGTATATATAGGAGAAAAAAGTGTGTATAAGGCTCAGTACTATCTGGTTGCAGGCGTCCTCTGGGAGTCTCAAACCACTGTATTTCTCTTCATCTCAGAGACGAAGAGAATTTACATATCTGTGTCACATCTGCTTCTCCACAGTAGACCATGAAGACAGAGGCACTTTTAATAGCTCTGTGACATGAATGGATGAGCCACAGGAAGAGTGGTGAAACACCTCAAGACTCTGGAGTCAGAATGCCTCCTTTCAAACAACACTGCCTCAAATAATTATGTGACCCTGAGCAGATTATCAAACTGAACTTCTCTGGACGTATTTCCACACAGACCAGATGGGGGTAACAGTAGCCCCCTTCTGCAGGTAGTTTTGAAGAGGAAATAAGGCAATCCATGTGAGTCGTATAAAGCACTGGCAGCTGCATGGTAAGTACACAGTGAGTGTTGCTTTGTGTTGCTAATATTTTATTCATTAATAAATATGTATTCAAATATCACACTAAGTAGAAGCATTAAGCCTAGAGTCATCTGAATATGAATATGTGAGTAATCAAGTTCACAAAATGGCAGATGCTGTATATTGCAGCTTAATTTCTTAAGAATTTACCTTACAGTGTTTTGAAAGCCATATTCTCTCAACATGCTCTGCTATTTTGCAGGATTTTTCCATTCCATAACCTTGACTTTAACTTCCAGCAGATCACTACTCCCATGTTTTTGAGCTTAGTAGTAACTGACTATTTAAGCACTTTTTTCAGGTTTGCTGGGAATGGCTGTGTGTCTTGGGTTTTAATGAATGCATCTGCACTGGGAACAGCATTTGTATTGGGAATTGTTCCTTTAATTTCTGAGGCATTTGCACAGCCAGTTTTCCTGTCTACCATCATTTTCTGCCCCATAAAACCCACTAAATTTAGTTTCATAACAGGCATCAGTGGAAGCCTTTGTCATGGATCCCACCAGCAGAGCATTCCTACAACATGCATCTAAATTTTTCAGAAATTTTACACAGTTGAGCAGATGGTTCAGCTCTCTGATATTGGTCATAATGGCCTCACAAAGCCTTTTATTTCATTTGTAAAATTTTAATCTTTAACCAATGAGTCATGTAAAGGGGCTACTGAGTAGAACTTTTAAAAATTATTCATTGATAACATCCCATGTGGCCTAGGTGGCTAGGTAGAATTTCTTGTTCTCAATGCTAAAACTGTTGGCTTCAAGATATGTGAGGGGAGAAACATGCAGATGCAGAAATTCTGAAGTTTTGATTTTTGTCATTTGCCGAAAGGAGTAGGAAGTAAGCCCACTAGTCAGAAGATAGGCAAGCCCCACACTTGAGGGTTCCCACATCAATTGTATGGCTTTCTTTGATGTGAGGGCAAACCATAACCCCACCCCTTCTAAGAGCCGCTTTGTGGTCCACAGGGGAGGAAGTCCTCGTGACATTCAAATGGTCCTGGTGCTCACAAGTTAACAAACTTCAAAATGTTTTTTGAAAAGGACACTAATAACATGCATGAAAAGAGGTCACCATGCTGTTTGAATATCTACAAAGGAGTCATGATCTTTGTTCAAAGAAGTAAAACATTACGGAAATTTTTGTTAATGGAGTTCTCAAATGTGTGCTATGTAGTTCTTCAGATTATGAAAGCTCCTTTCTACTCAAAAACAAAATAACATGCAAATGATAAGAATATCCTTTGGTATCAAATAATATTTAAAAGCAAAGTCTGCAAAATGATCTAGAACTATTTACTTAAGAACATTCTGGTCAAACATCAAGGTGGGGCCTACAGGCAAATATTTATATAGATTATTTGAAAAGGAATTTTTCATTGATTTCCATTGTCCAACTGTATTCCATTTTATTTCTACAATTCAACTTTATTTTTAGGGATATCAGACCCTCACTCACCACAAGAAGATATTTTAAGTAGCCACGAATAATAATAATAGAATCCAAAATTTCATAACCATTAACTTTACAACCAAATGCAGTGAACTGCTTTTAGTACACAAGTAAACACATAAACTGTATGTTTTCCCAGTCACATCAATAAGGATGGCATATCAATATTGCTTATTGCTCTTTATTGACTAGTTCAAGGAGGATGCCAGCTTCTTTCACTGATTTTACTTGGTGGGGAGCATTTTATTCCTGCCTTGCTGTATTTCCAATTTCCTCCGCTCTGTCATTCAGTAGCTCTCTGCTAATGCATTCCAGGGGTAGCTGCTATTTCTCTGCCTGGTCCTGGCAGCCCAGCTAGACCCAGGGATTCTGGCCTGCAGTGATCCACTCCATGTTGAAAGGGTAGCTACTCTCTAACTCATCCAAACCAAACGCTGTTACTAGGTAACGATGCTGAAAGGCCATAGAGGCTGAGTTCATAGGAATATGTCTTCCTGAGCTCATGTTCTGAAAAAGCCTTCCTGCCCTGGGATTGTAAGACCAGTCTTTGGAAATCTAGCCAAAAGCCAGAGTGATTACCAGAATTTTATATAAAATTACTCAAATTCCTTTGAGATCATGGTGCTGTCAGAGGAAAATCCTAAATCAGAAGAACTTGTTGAAAACTGGCACAATTCTGTCAGAGCAACCAAACAAAACAAAAGCAGAAGATGGAACATTAAAATGCAGTGTTGTACATTGTTTTGACAAGACAGTAGTCCCAGGAAGAGCTTGAAAGAGTCCATTGCCAACTGTCTTTACCTAAAACTCGAGAGGAGACTAACCGTCATTCTCCTGAAGCATGCAGTAGTAAGAGGCCAGTCTCTGAAAACAGAAGAATCTAGAGCACGCTATAGGACCAAAGCATGGATCGCCTTCAACACCTCAAACAACAGAAGCAGAAATCAGAATAAACCCTGGGTTTCACATAGCCTCACTTTGCACCCATTGTGTTAAGTTCCCATAGATTCTGTGAGTCGATGCACTTTCAAAAACTCATTACTTAGTGATAAAATTTGCTCAACTTATTAAATAATAGCATCGCATCTTCAAATACCCAGATTTAAAACACTGTCCCTCTCGCATTTGCCACGATTTTATTTCACTTGCTACATTTTTGTGACATAAGAAATACTCCATGTAGACCATGTAAAAGTGACATTAGAATTAAAAAGCACATATTTCATGCCAGATTATTGTTTTTATACCCTTGTCCACTAGAGTATTCCATGCTATTAGCTTAACAAATTGAGTTTCATCAAAGCTACTCCAGGGCTAATGCCCCGTAGCTTTTCTTAGGAATAGGGAGTTTGGGAGCCAAATAGGAGCAAAATATGAAGCAGGATAAAAATAGTTAAAAGCATACAAATATTGACATGATAGCTTTCATTCTGGTACCAACACAGCAATGATACCAAAGGTGCAGTGAGTCAAGTTCTACATGACTCAGCCTACTAATGGCACTTGAAACATTCATCTGAACAGCAGGTCACCACAACCTGTCATTGAAACAAGTTAATCAGGTTCCTGGTAGCTGGTGTCCTTGCCACAGAGAATGCTGGTAGACTCTTCCACACACCCCAGTATTCCAACACTCAAATCTGGAGATGCTTTCCTGCTATCCAAAAGACTCCAAATAACAACAAGAAGACCTCCTGCTGAGCAGCTGTCAAAAGTTTAGGCACATTCATTAGGAATTCCCCAGGGATTTTAGGGACACTTATGAAAGGAAAACCAGTCACACATTACAAGTCCAAGGTCTAATGAATTTTTATCAGGCTTCTCCAGAAAGATACAAAAAAGATTGGGAGCTTAAAAGGTATGCTTAAGTTCTGCCACTAATGAGCTGTGTGGCTTCGGGGATGTCATTTAATGCTTCCTGGCCACGGTTTCTTCTGCTACCAACTGTACAAGATAACCAGTGGTCCCGTGCAAAGAATTCTTCTGCTTGGTTAATAGGGTTATGGTCATTTACAGGAAAGTTTTATTCTAGAGTCCATAGGAGGCCAGAACATAAAACTTTATAACTTCAAGCACTTTTCTATTTTAAGCATCATTATGTTTGAGGGAAATAGTCCCAAATGTTTTTAAACTAATTCTTCTTAGCAACTTTCCAAGAGTTCCCAAATTTATTCAAATTAAGTGGCAAATTGAGACATCCTGAAGCAGATATACATTTAGCTTCAGATTGGTGGTGCCTTTATATTTTACATATCATTGAATTTTCAAATAATACAATTAGCAATAGTATAAAAATGTAAGTGAATTTAATTTAAGCTGTGAGCTAAGGGGATAGAAGGTTTTAATCACTAGATGTTCTGTAGCATAACTGAATCAAGTTGTTTATGATAATTTTATTACTTCAGTCCTCTTTTTAACAGTTATTATATTTTCTCATGATGCATGATATTACACTTTCGAAGCCCTTTCAGTAATTGGAGCACCACAAACCTGGCTTCCAAGGTTCATTAATGTGAAAAATTATCTTAAAAGTTAGTAAGTAGAGTCATTTCATTTTGGTTTGGAACTTCCAACTATAAAAGAGATTTTCTGTATCTCTGATGATATTTTCAACTACAGATCACCTCTTTGTCAACTTTGTATCTTCAGCACTTTCATGTACAATAAACCTATGTGTGACCATTCGGACTTAACTTTTAAAACTAAAAAGGTAAATGTACCCATGGTATCCAAATTGCAAAATGTGTTCCAGAAACCAGACAGCAGGGTTTCTAACCTCGATTGCTCTTTACAACCGCCTGGAGAATTGGGGAACAAATAATCTATAGCTAAGCTGACCTCAGAATATTTAAATGTTCTAAAATCCTATCGGTAAGGAGTTGGTATTAGTATATTTTAAAACATCCCCTAAGGGTATGTAAGCCAGGACTGAGCAGCTGTCCTGAAGTAACTGCTTATCCCATGAAACTTCTTTTAGTCTCTGCACATTTGACAGTGGCACTCCTAACCCACGCCATGAGCCCCCTTTCATATCATGCCTCTAACAGTGTTTCCAAATGCTCTTGAAATGATAGTTGTGTTACTTTCTCTTTCTTTATAACAATTCTATACTGTTGGAAGAATATGTTCCCTTTTACAGAAGAGAAATCCTTAATTTACCCAAGGGAACACACATAATAAAAGTTAACACAAGAATAAGGACTCAGGTGCTCTCACCAAGTCTAGAGCACTTTCCCCTGCACCATGCCACCCCCTAGGCGTGGCATCCCAACATCTGTCCCAGTCTCGTGACTACCCAAAGAAATGGTGGAGAGAAAAGAGGCTTATTTCATGTTGTGTGCAGTTCAGTCCACTGAATTCAGTCTATGATAATTCTTGAGGAGTATTGGCAAGACCTTCAATATTTTGTTATCAAAATTCTATCTCAACAAAGACAAGTTGTTTGACTAAAACTTTGATTCACTAAGTTTTTGGCCAATTATCAATTAGTTAAAAGTATTCCCTAGAATTATGTTTTAACTTGTTTTTATTTTGTTACTTTATCTCTCATTCCCTAGCTTTTGTTCTGTAATAAAAAAAAAATTCCCAAATTCTCAGAACTCTGAGAGTTTCTTCTCTCTGACACTATATCTAGAAAGAAAAACAAAATCATTTTCCATTTCTCATAACATATTTTAAATATGTATAATTAAAACAAAATTAAAGGGAAAAAATCACTTAGCAAATTTTTTCAGAGAAAGTACAAGATAACTTGACTCCAAGATCTGCCAGCGTAAAGCTATGTAAATATGATTGGTGCTTTTGGTTTTTGTAACTGTCTAAACTTCCTCAATAATAGAGTTGTAATCATTTGCTAGAATAGTCCAAATATTTAGTTCCCTTTTTCTTATTTCTGTAAAAAGCCAGTCCATGATAATATCTCAAGAGTTCTAAAGAAAGCTTTAGGATTGAAAAACGAAGCATATTTTCAATTTAGAAAAAAATCTGATCTATAATAAAGTCTTTCAGATTGATTTTAGTTTACTGGCCAGGGGAAAGCTAAAAAAGAAACAAAGGGATGTTTCTGGCCAGTCTAAACATAGCAGAGCAATGGCAAGAATTTCATGACAACCATGACCTGGAATCAGCACAGGAGAACAATGAAGAGCAGAAATGTGTACCACAACCCAATGCTTCACTGTATTGCCACGGTTTCCTCATCGGTACTGCGTACCTAACAAATTTCCAGCTTCATAGAACTATGAATGTCAAGTAAGGTACTGTGCATAGAAACCTCTCAGTGGTGCCTATCACACAGAACAAGGGCCAACTAACCAAGTGTTTGCTAGTACTACTGTCAGATTCTCGGCACATACATGTGGTTGTCTGTATGTTTGTATCCAGTTGTGGGGAGTAAAGCGAGGGCCTTTGCCCTGAAGTACATTTTCATCTCTTTTTTTGAGACAAGAGTTTCACTAAATTGCCCAGGCTGTGCTCGAACACACAATCTTCCTCCCTCCACCTCCCAGAGTCCTGGGATCACAGGCGTGAGTCACCACACCCAGCTACATAAGTATGTTTGACTCTACCTCCCTATGATTGCTCTCTCCAAGGTTGTACTGCAGCCAAAACTTGTTTTCCATTATCAATACATACACTTCTATTAAAGTGAGGCAGGGTTGGCGGCATGGAGGTCCACACAACCCCAAAACCTAATGCTGTCAAGAAAAAGGCAAAGCAATCTCATATATCTGAATTGGATTCATTGGACACACAGTTGTGCAGAAAGGGCCACGGTGACCTCAGAACTCCTCGCCTTCCCTCCTAACACACATTAATCCTCTCACACTTTACCCCATTCCCTGTCACTCACACCAGTCAACACGAACCACCCCCACCACCATCACCACCCCATGAACACCTTGCCAAAAACTATTGTAGCAATAACAGGGAATGGGCTACAACCTGAACACACAAGCCTGCAGCTGAATTTTAACATCTCTACTGCTGCACTGGGTGCATGTTACATCAGCCAATATTAATTAAACATTCTCAAGACACATTCTTTCACTCTATGCTCAGTATAATCTGTTTCTTCCCTCTCTAGAATTCTAGAACAACTTGACACTTATAAGGCCTTCTGACCTCAAGGCCTTGAACAAAAACTTTCCACCGTCTTTTAAAAAACACAAAAGAGTTGATGATGCCATTATAAAGAAACAATAGTAACCATTTTTAAAGTACTGTGTTAAGTATCATACAAATATTATTAAATCTCATCTTCTCAATTAACGGCTACTTAGTAAATAAAATGGATTTGAACTTGCATTGAGAGTACAATGCCCCCTGTTTACCCATGAATAATATTTAGCTTTAGATAGCACAATTAGTGGAGGAAATATTCTTAAACATGCTTTCAGTTATTTAGAATTAACTGCTAAATAGGATTTCTTAAATGCAATTTCACTATTTAGAATTAACGAACTAAACAGGAATAGAATTCTTCAGTTTGGCAGAGAACAGTCTGGTACCTCATACACACACATATCACTCAAATGCTGTAATATTGCTTCTTTCCAAATAGAATGAAATTGTATCATTTGTGTCTTATACCTTATCTCATTACTTAAGATGAACAAAATAGATTTTTACATTTTTATGGATTTAAAACCTGGTGATAGAATTATAGTCTTTATATCTTTTGACAATGACCCTGATACTGCATAAATGCCAAGAGTGAATGAAAACTAATTACAGTTCTTTCAGGCTAAAAAGCAGCAGCTGAATACCACTAATTATGCAATGAAGCTAACAATACTACTAAAAACATTGGCAATAAATGAATTCACTGGGAAGACAAATAAAAAATAAATGCAGCAAATCAGCCACTGTAGGAAAAAAATAAATGGAAAATGCTGAAATCATTCCTTATTATACAATGGATATTTTTAAATGCTTTAATTACCATACAATGATTACTTCTAGCTCAACACAAAGCCAATTTTCATAGCTGACACATACCTCCAAATGTTCAAATGTATCTTCCACACATGGATGATTGAGGTTAGTATTAACGGAGCAGTTCCTTGGCTCAGATGGCAAACAGTGAGAGTTGAAATTCAGTTATGCCCACGACTATAGACCAATCTATAAAACCACAGTTATCTAAATGATTGAGAAGGGGTGGAAAGGTTTTGTTTGGATTTAGAGGATGTCATTGCAACTCAACTTTGTTAATCTGGCCAAATCCACACTATTCTTCCACATGGACTTCTATTCCAGTCAAATTAGACTCTGCATAAAATTCTAATATTTCTACCAAGGCCATATGCTGATTTTATGTTTAATGTAATCAGATACAGAACAGACTTTATAAGACAGACTATTGATACTCAGAATATAAATGTATGATACCTTGGTATCTCTTTTAATAACGCCATAAGCATCTCCAACGTTCTCAATGAGCATGTACCCCAGCGAGAACACAGGGTGACGAATGTGGCTCTGTTCTCACTGCGACCCAGGTGCAGGTTTTCTACGACTCTCAGGATGTGGGAATCTAATCTGTTATGGGCTGTTTAAGGACTTTCAAAGGTAATTTGGCAAATTTAACTCTATATGATTTTTGCTTTACATGCTTTCTTTGGAATCTAATTGTTAGAAGGAAATTATTAAAACTGAAGTTGAGTTTTTCCTTGTTAATGTGTCTTTTATATAAAGGAGCTGAAGATTTTAATATAAGTGCAATGATTTGAGCTTAGTAAGCTCCATAAAAAGAAGCTTGTGTATGCTTTTGATATTTTAGAAAAACAGTAGCTAAGAATGATGTAACTAATATTGGAATAAGAGCCAGTGAACTAAATTCTAGACCCAACTCTGCAATTAATTAGGTGTGATCTTGAAAGTCATTAATAATTTATTTACTTCTTATGGGAGGAAGGAAGGAAGGAAAAACAACAAAGAGGGAAAAGTGAGGTTAAAAGAATATAACGCTTTTTATGTCAATAAGAGTAATTAAACAGTTCTACTTAGACCAAAATATGAAACCAAGAGCTACTTTCAAGCATCATGCAGGCTCATGCAGGCCCTTAATGGACAAGCAGGAAACAGGTACAATTCTGTAGACTGCGTGGGGGGATACAAATTTCCTAGTCCTTATGCAGAAGAATGTAGAACCAAGAGGCAAACAGTAAAAACAAACCTAAGTACAAAGTGAGTATGTATTTCGAACAAAGAAACTGTTACAATAAATTTCAAACTTTAAAATCTCTTAACAAAGTGAAGATCAATTTATTTTTTTATTTTATTTTATTTTTTGCAGCACCAGGGATTGAACTCACAACCTCATGCCTGTCAGACAGGCACTTAAGTCACTGAGCCAAATTCCTGGTCCTGTGAAGATCAATTTAAATAAAATAAAACAGTGACTTTGCTTGCAGGGCAGAGAGTTTGGGGAATGAAGAAACGGTTTCAGTGCAACTAAAACTACGTACAAAACAGCAGTCTTACTACAGAATGTCTATGCCAAGAAAGGAAATACATATGTCAAAAAGACATCTGCAGTCCTGTGTTTATTATAGCACTAGTCACAATAGGCAAAAAATAGAAACAAAGTCTCCATCAAGTGATGAATGGATAAGAAAATGCAGTACATACACACTGTGGAATACTATTCAGGCATAAAAAGAAATGGAATTGTGTCGTTTGTGACAACATGGATGGAACTAAAGGTCATTGTGTTAAGCGAAATAAGCCAGACAAAGAAAGACAGATACTGTGTGCATATGTGCAATCTAAAAATAGCTGATCTCATGGAAGTTGAGACTGCAACCGCCTCTGGTGGCCATAGGTTGGGGAGTGTGGTAGGGAGAAAGGTTGATCAGTGGTTACTAAGTTGCAGTCAGAGAGCAGTAAGAAGTTGTGATGTGCTACTGCAGAGTAGGGTGGTTGATGATTCTGGAGTACTATTCAGTTCAAAAAGCTAGAAGGGAAGATTTTGAAAGTTTTCACCGTAAAGAAATTATAAATGTTTGAGGAACTAGATATGTTTAATTTGACTTCAATACTGCTTTGCACAATATATGCATATATGAAACATCACATTACTCATTGCCCTACTAAGATGCATGGTTTTTGTATTTTATGTATCAGTTAAATATAGTAAAAAAATAAATAAATAAAAATAAACAACACCTAAAAAAAAAAAAGTTTGAGGAACCTCCCAGGTAGCAAGTTACAAGTTACAGCTGATGGAGAATCCAGACAGTGTGCTCTTTTTCAATATGGGAGATTCAGTTCCATTTCAAAGAGATCCAGTGTCGGCAGGGCCAGGGTCACACAAACACCATAAAATCCATAACAAAAATATTTTTGTTAGAGAAGTATGCATCATAGTACATTTTTGCTATATACACTTTGTTGCATTTCATATGGCGTTTATTTTACAATGTACACTCTAGCATCAGTATTCTTTCAATTGTATTTTACACCTAAAAAATCAGCAATACAGATTTGTTGCAGCACAATATGGATATACTTAACACTGTTAAATTACACACTTAAAATGCTTAAGATGATAGATGCACTTACAGGTTTCACAATAGCTAAATTTTTTAAATATTTTTTTTAAAAATCAGTACTATGATTCTTTAGAAAAATTTCCCTCAGCTTAACAATTCATTATCAACAATGCACAACTTATGGATTTTTGCCAAACTGGGAAAACTGATCTATAAATTAAGATTTTTCAATTCTTCCCATGCAATGAATAATCTTAAATAGTCTGAAAGTTAACTCTATCTAGTTTGTTGCTTATGTCCTCAACTGTAGTACATAAGTTGTAATTTATCTTCATTCACACCAATATTTATGTCAAAACACAAGAAATTTATTTAAATCTTTTTTCAATGTCTTCATATGCTTTATCCATCCTCACTAATTGGATTATGAGAATCTAAGAGCCTATTCATTACCACTACCAGAATGTACTTCTTCCACAAAATCAGTTACTGGTCTGGTTATGATTTTTTTAATATTGCACTGTATTTTCAATACTCCATTTTAATCTGAATATTTACTTAGTTCCCCAAATAATTAAATCTAAAAATAGCAAAATAAGATTCACAGGACCAGAGCAAAACTTTTTTTTCAAAATACTATTCAGATGGAGTGTTTGAACCTTATCAAATATTGGGAGTAAGGTTTTTGTTTGTTTGTTTGTTTTTAACCTACATATTGTTTATATTTCTAAGTGCCCTTAATTTCATTACACTCAAGTTATAAGACCTGAATCACCTTAAAGTTCAAACTTTTCCATTGTTCATAGCTTCCAAAAACAACTCTAGTTCACACACGTGTGTGAAACATTCTATGTCAATGATGAATTAAAAAAAAGAAAAGGAACAGAAATCTGTGTTCCCTAGGTAGTCCACAACTTCAAGGACTTCGGGAGTGGAAGGGTCGGGAGAGGAAAAGAAGGCCATTGGTGGTGGGCAGCTGGTGGCTTTGGCTCAGACTTCAGCTCCTCCCATGAAACGAATTAGCATGGGAATTTGGAAGCTAGAGTTATGGTGATATTTGCATCTTGGGAAAATGACCTTGAACCTAAGTCTCTCAACAAAAAAAAAGCACTATGAGGAGAGAGGAGACAATCAGCTGCATTTCTTCACCAATAAAAGGAATTTTTCTTAAAAGCTCCTGGGTTCCTGTCTTTTGAGGACAAAAGTCAACTGTAATCAGAGAAATCCCTAAGGCCCACCAGAGCCTTCTGGGCAGACTTCCTCACTCGCTATAATTTATTCCTAGAAATGCCAGCAAACTACATAGCTGCATCCCATTAACTCCAAACTAATCCTAAGCCTGACTCAACTCCCCCTTAGCTAAACACTAAAATACCTTTAGTTGCCTTCAATCGCCACCCAAAAAGAAGAGGATTTTCAGGGTGAGGCAGGCAGAATGTCAGAACGGGAAGTCAGGGGTTCTTCACTGATGGCAAAAAAAATGAGCTCGCTTCTCCAAAATGTTTTCAAATATATAACCATCTAGGCCTATTTAAGGGGCTCCCTATGGGGCCCTGAATGGAACCAAGACCAGAGTATGGTGTTCTATTATCTTCACAGCAGGTGCTCCTGCAGACTCCAACCTTGTGGAGAGCTACAACTATAGCTTTTCATCCCCACCTGACACCCACCTCTGTAATTCAGCATATTTTAAATGAAGTAACCTTGGAAAACAGCAATTGGATCACCCTTCTGTGGAAGCCACACTGTGCCTTAGGATAAATTCCAAAATCCTTACTGTGACCCATAAAACCGCCCTCTTGTTCCCACCTATCCTTACATATTCATAACAAGATGCTCCTTTTTTGATGAAACCAAACCAAACCCAACTCTCTCTTCATCCAAGTATTTCCAGAATTTGACTCTCAACTCATATATGATATCTTTAGGATAACCTTACTAGCCCAAACCTAATCTGATTCCTATGTTAAATATTAGAAAATGAAAGATCATTTTTATATGGATTATTATTTGGAATTAGACATTTATGTGTGTACTCATGAGATTTGATGTCTGAAATAGATCCAGTGATGCATTAAAATTCTAATGACATTAGAAACTGGGGATCTTGGAGTGATTAGATAACTTGGGCAAAATCCTCATGATTAAAATTATTTCACTAACAAAAGAAACCCTAAGGAAATCTCTAACCCTTTCTGTTATGTGAGATTACAGAGAAAATAGCATGAGGAACTCGGGCCTCACCAAGCACCTAATCCTTTAGCACCTTGATTTTGAACTCCCCAGCTTCCAGAACTGTGAAAAATTTTTCCATTGTCTATAAGCCACTTGTCTATGGCATTTTGCTATAGCAGCCATAGCCAGCTAAAACAATGTAAATGATAAGTATCTATTAAATAATAAGTACCATGAGAAAGGACACTTTTTTGTCATTGCTGTTATTATCATGTTCTCAATGAGTCGCATATGACTATATCATTAAGTTCTCAATAAGCATGTTTATTCTACAAGCAAAACCTTTTCAATATTTAAGAATACATTGCTAATCTGTTAACATACAACTTCCCATTTTACTCATGCTGAAAACCTAGGAGCAGTCATTAACTCTCTTTTTCCTTCATTCTCTGCTTAGCTCTTTAGATTTATCTTTTTTACGGGAAATTTTCTCCTCCATTTTAACTTTATATTAATACTACCACCATGCCGTCAGAAGTAAATTTATAAAATTGTTATTCTACACTTTAAAGCTCTTCCTCTCATAATACATCCCACATACTGCTATAAAGTTTAGCATAAGTCCCAGAAACAAAATAAAATATTTCTAGTGATAAGTATAAAGGAAGCCACCAGATTCCTTGAGAATATTGAAAAAACAGCTTCTTACTTAATCATCATAGTTCATTGAATCTTGCAATCAATGTATCTATTTCATTTGGTGATTTTTATTTCAAATATCTCAAATATAAAATATCAACTTTTGCTAGAAAAATCTAACGACTTTGTAATTAGCATAACTCATGATTCCCATCTCTTTTTTCTCAAATTATTCTAACTTCCCATCTTGGCTTGACTATAAAATCTGAAATCCACTTACAAATGAAAACTCACTCCATTGACCCACTTGGCCTAGTCACTTGGTCTATGATTTGTAACTTGAAAATAACAGAAAACCCAGCACTCGGGAGGCTGAGGTAGGAGGAGCATTGTGAGTTGGAGGCCAGCTTGGGCTACAATGTGAGCACAAGGCTGGCCTGAGCTACACAGTGTGACTCTGCCTCAAAAAACCAGGGCCGGGAGTTTGGCTCAGTGACTTAAGTGCCTGTCTGACAGGCACGAGGTTGAGTTCAATCCCTGGTGCCACAAAAAAAAAAAAAAAAAAAAAAAAAAAAAAAGAAAAATTATAAATGAAACCAATTCCAGTTTTTACTACTTTTCATCAGGATGGCAGAGGAAGGATCAAGGAATATTTGATACACTAAAATACTTCATAAAGCTTTTACTGTTTGTTATTATATTATGTGAGGGACTAAAAGGTTGATAGATAGGCATCAGCATAAACACAGATAATTATGGTCATTACAGAGGCAGGTTATCATAACAGTTAAGAAATGAGGCAGTAAACTTAGTCTGAATTAAATCTTAGATCGCTCACTTATTAACTGTGTGATCTTCAGTGAATTACTCAAATATGTTTGCTTTTTATTCCCCATCTATAAACTGCCAATAACATATATCCACGAAGTTATTATGGAGATTAAATGAGCTAACACTTATAAAGCCCTAGGAATAGTTAGGATTATAGCAAGCAGAAAATTAATATTGTTATTATTATACCTAAGCCTACCTGAGACTGTTTACCAATATGGTCATTTTTACATAGCCAAAATCTAAATGTATGAATTAGGTGGAATTCATCTCTTTTCTTCCATTCCAGTAACACATGTAGGAAGAATAACCTATGTTAAATAAAAAAATGGAAAGAAAGAATATAGGGATCTGTAAATACAAGTACTCCAAACTTCTAAAGTTTTCCTAGGCTCTTAGCAAAGTTAAAAATCGTAGAATGCTTTAGAATTAACTTGTCCAAACTCTTCAATTTCAAATAAAGAAAATGAAGCCTGCCTATCGTAAGTGCCCAGTGTAAGGTTACATACATAATTAGCAGCAAATATAAAGCCCAGTGACCCCCTCAGCACAGAGTTCAGGTATTTCTCCAATAATCTTCTCCATCCGTAGCAAGACTTAAGATTCTCAATCAATTGGGGTCCATAGATTAGGGTCAGAGGAATAAAATTCTCCCATAACATTTTGAAAAGGAGTTGAAAATACAATATTAATTGAAATATGCACACATTCTATCATCAAAGCTTAAATTTGCCTATTTTAAGACAGCAGATAATTTAAGATTGAGTTATGTAGGATACAAAGACAAGTTTGTAGCAATTCATTGAATTAATAATATGGCTGTGGGAATCAGCCAAACTGCTTAACACAAAAGTACTTTCAGAACCACAAAATTTCCGAAGGATAAACTCGGTTCTGAGGAATAACAGTATTTTATTCTGTACTTCTTTTCAATTATTGATATTTAATCAATGAAACCTCAAATCAAACAGATTAAACATAAAGATCATTCGTTTTTATTCCTTTGAAAGAAATGGAAAATACTTACATTGAAAAATTTTTTTTTGTTTTCCTGGAATGTCTGTCTTATAGAGTGAAATTAAATTTCAAAATATGAAAAGCTAAATGTTAGCAAAGCTGAAAATATCTCTCTATAGTTCAAAGACCTTTTTTAATTGATTAGACTATGAGTCAGTTAATAAGCATGTGTTTCATTTAGACAACTTTGTTTATATCCTTGAAACATAAGCCATAAACAAATACAGAGACAAGCCAGAGTCAGGAATAAAGAATTTAGGTAAGATCACAAGTTTCAGGGTTTTATCCCCAGCATCTTTGGTTCATTTAAATAAAAATCATCTTTTATCTCCAAAGCTATCATTTCCTCATTCGATTTATCCATCCATGAAATTTACTGAGCTAGGATACAGCCCCTTCTTTAGTATGAATGAGGTATTCCCATTTCTGTCCATTAGTAAAGGTTTCAGTAATCTGAAACAATTATTATGAGACAAATTAAGCATTCTATTTGCTGAATGACCAAATAAACAACAAACAAGGTACAGTATGCCACTTACTTGATTTTTTTCCCTAACATTTCATCATTAAAATTTTCAAACCTATAAATAAGTTAAAAGAATTGTATTTGCTACCATACTTCCTGCCTAAACTATATTGTTTATATAGTTCTTCTAATTGTTTTATCATATATCTATTCATGTGTCCATTATGTAAGAGTTTATTTTTTGATGCTTTCCAAAGTATACTGTAGATACCATTTACTGTTTGCCCTAAAATCCTTGAATACAAACAACTTAATTTTTTTTAAATAATGTTTTAGTTACTTTCTTGTTGCTGAGACAAAATACCTAATTAAAATAGGAAAAGTTTATTTTAACTTACAGTTTGTAAATGTTTCAATACATATTCAACTGGCTCCAAGGCAGGGTGACAAGGCAGAGGGGCTACAAACTTTTGGGTGGTGCCACCCACACCCAGGATGAGTTTTCCCATTATCCACACCCAGAACTTTAATAAACCAATTAGTGGACAAATTCAGTACCACAACACCCTTAATTCCACTATCACACACCCTAGATCCAGCCACCTCCCAAAAATCCCACCTATGAGTACTTAAGAATTTGGGGGAACCATCTAGATATAAAACAAAATGTTACTGGGTAGCCTGCTCCTAAAAGTGACTAGCACTAGACCCAGTGCCCTACGTCTGTTACCCCAGGGTGAGGCAGGCCAGCCTGGGCTACATATTGAGACTCTGTCCTCAAAAATAAAGACAACTAAATATTTCTGGGTTCTGGATTGCTTGCCCCAAATAACTAAACAAAGGGAGGGGGAAAAAAAGAACAGTGGCAATTAAGTGTGGCAAAGTTTCAGAAAGTAGAAGTGAAGAGTGGAGGAGAAATTGTCTCTGCAAGTTTGGGCAGAGTAAAAGAGAAAAAATAGGAGAAAAGAACACCCTGAAAAAAGCAGGGTGCGGTATCATGAGGAAAAGCCACAACAGCAAGCTTTTCAGGGCTCACCTCACCTTTTACACTGTCCGAATGTTATGGAAACCCAGGAGAATTTCCACATACAAGTCCTGAGAGGTGGTGCTGGGGTCCCACGTCTCAGGCTGATGGCAGCTCTAGGCCATCCTGCTGGAAACCCACTCAGATTCTCAGGACAAGTCCACGTACAGGGCTCTGAAAGCTGTTCTGCACATAAGTCCAGTATCTTGCAATTAACCATCATGGCTACTTCCCCAAACAGTTTTGCCACCCCTTAATCTCCTATCTCAATAACAAGTTAAAGATAATACTCTGTAAAACACACTAATATTAAGCCATTTCCTTTTGAGGAAATCATAAAATGTGAATGCACTCACACAAGTTGAATTCATCCATTACCTCAGTAAGTGCTCTCTTGTTGCTTCTCAGGTTCTACCCTGTATGCACAAAGACAGTCACTGTTTTGACTTTCTCATCTTAGATTGGCTTTAGGTGGCATAGAATTCCACGTGAGTGGACTCAGATAGCATATATTCTCATATAAGGTTTCTTTCAGTCAGCATGATGCTGCTTTATGTCTCAAAAGTGCATTCCTTTACATTGCTGAGTGTACGTCACATTGTATTAGTGACATACGGTTTGTAGGTCCACTCTTTTTTTGATGACTAATATATGGCTATTCCTTACATCCATAAATTAGCTGTCTTACATTCTTACACAAGTCTTTTTGGGGCTAGTCTCTGATTTCCTCTGAGTAAATTCCCAGAAGTAAAATTTCTGAATCATGAGTAAATATGTATTTGATTTTATTTTTTATAAAAACTCCTAGAAAAATTTTCAAGTACTGGTACCATTTTACCCTGTCACCAACAATGCTTGAGTGGTCTAGTTGGTTCATATCAAGAAAGTAGAAATTGACTCTGTAGCATCACCAGCATTTTTTTGTTTCGTTTTGTTTTGTTTTGTTTTGTTAGATTTTATTTCAAAGAGAATAAAACAAAACAGAACAGAAGAAAGCAGATCAGGGCAAAACAATGCAAGCAACTCAGGATTTCAAAACAAGTGAGCAGGAAATTAACAGTGGCTACCATAACATCTCTTGTTTTCTTTGAAATAGTTGTCCATATCTTCACACACAATGAATTCAAACAAAACACAATAGTATAAAACCAATAAAAACAAAAGAATGAAAGCGTTACGGGCCTTCAAAACTCGACAATATGAAAATCAACAATGGCTACCATAATGTCTCTTGTTCTCTTCAAAATAGCTGTCCACACTTTCACACATATTGAAATCAAATAATACAGAACAGACTAAGAACAATCAAAACAAAGGATATAAGCATTACTGGACTTCACAACTAAGAAGATAGGAAATCAGCAATGGCGACTGTAATGTCTCATTTTCTTCATCACCAGCATTTTGTTGTCATGTAGTTTTTAAAGTTCTAACTAAATTACAGCTTCCCATAAATATGGCACCTCACGTTTTTCCCACATCACTTCATGAAATAAGTAATTACCTTGAAGGGGTTGAAGTGAACTGAGATGGAGTGGAATAGTGAAGACAGCTGATAACTGCAGGCAACAGTTTTGTTAAGTATCAAAATTATTATTCGTGGATCATTTAAGGGTAGATTGTTATAATTTTGTGAGCCTAATTGTTGTTCCTCTCTCAATAGCAGTTTCTTGAAGACTACCATATTTGTTGACTTGATTTCAGCTGTACACATACTTTATATCTGTATTCAATATAGATTTAATACAGAAAAACCACATCTATCTTTGTTAGAGATTTTTTTTTTTTTTGTGGCACTGGAGATCACACTCACAACCTTGTGCCTAGCAGGTGCTTAAGCCACTGAGCCGAACTCCCAGCCCCCACATCTATCTATGTTATCCCCAGTGTCTAGTGCAGTGCCTGAAGCTCAGAAAGCACACAATAAGTACTTTTTATGAGTAAATGATTATCTGACAGACGATCATAACCATTCTTCCTCTAGTTCTTTCTTTATCTGAAAAAAATAACAACTGCTTCCTAGGGTTTCCTTGAAGTTTAAGATAATATATATAAAATATTTTACACAATGGCCAATACACTCACCAAACATATTTTTGAACTGCTTTTCAAAAATGTGGGTATTATTAGGAAATCTACTTCACTTTCTCTTCTGGTCTCTTTTCTTTTATTTATAAAATTTGATCCAATCTCATAGCTTCAGTCTTCACCATTAAATCTGACATCTCTAAATTCTAGTCCATATTTCCAAAGGACTGCTACACATCTCCAGCAAAGGGCAAAACTCACCCTGACTCAAACTTAATGTATCCAAATCCAAATGCTACCATTTTACTCCTAATGGAACCACCATATATCCAAACACTTCCCAAATTTTTTTGACTTCTTCTTAGTGACATTTGCTTGCCAAACATAGTGAACTCTCCCTATGTGACATGTTTCTATTTTACTTTCCTTCCTTCCATTTCCAAATGCAAATAACCTAATTCATATCACTACTTACCTCAAATTATCCCTGTCTTCTATGTCTTCCTGTCTTTAATCCATACACTTTTCCATGATTAATAAATTTCCCTAACCATTATGAAATTATTTTTACTCAGCCTTCAAAACATTTCCATGAGTCCCCACAGTTTGCTGAGTAAATTCAGACCATTTCATCCAGAATTCAACTTCTCTTATCAGTAGCTCTACCCAGCCCTTGTAATCCTATTTCCATTTCTTTCTTAAACTGTTGTTGAAAAACATCAGCACCTATGGCACATAGATGATCTGTCACTTTATAGCTACACATACTGGCCCTTGTGGGGGAGTCTATCCTCTCTCCTGTCAAATTCCAGTGCTCCAATTATTCATTTCCAATTCTTCATCTCAGTATCTTCAAGTTCAAATTCTGTATCATAGCCAAGGTCAAGTATAGAGTCAAAATTCCAAAATTGGAAATAATTGTTCTATTTCCTGCTAACTTATTCTTCTCTTACCTGAGTATCACTATACAATATTTATATTTCCGTTATTTCATTTCTCCTTTCACTGTTAGGTACTAGAGTTTTATGCCCTCATTCCATGATGAGGTTGGCCAACATAATGAACCTGTGTATGATTTAAATTAGGTAAGCAGAACTGCAAGTCTTAACCCAATAATTCACAGCTAAATGACCTTCAGCAAAGCTGTTAACCTCAGGCATATTATCTGAAAAAGCAGGAACAAAGTTAACTATATTTATTATTGTAAAGATTAATATTGCATATAAATTATCATGCAGTTGAAAGGTACTTTTTCAATCTTCATGCATGCCAGGAAATTTTAAAAGTTAACTTCAGTACTTTACAGCAATTTTGTAAAATAGGTCTAATGTCACTTAGCATTTCAAAAAAATGAAGATCAATTCACGTATGTAGTGACAGAGAGACTATAGACTCTTTTATCGGGGACCCGGCCTAGATCCCCAATCTCCTGAATGAGCAGATGGTGAAGGCTTAAATAAATGAGATAAGTGGTATGATTTTAGGGCTCCAGGAGGATCAAAGCCCCTGCAGAGCTCTTGACTCTGCAGCTGTCTCATGAGGGCTAAGACAAAGACCTCTCTCCTTGCCCGTATTTATTATCAAAGTAGACAAAGAGAGGGGATACTGAGGAAAGTGTGGGAAATGAGCAGGACCTTGGGAGTCACTTGAAAGACTTCTCCAAGTAGTAAATTGTGCCAATTAAGGAGAACTGTCTTATCTCCATGATGGCATTTATGGTGGGAAAGAGATGCTGCAGATATGTGATGTTTGCAGCTGCAGTCTCTATCTATTTACTTGAGTCTGAGCCAGGCATCTTCAGCGGTGACCTTATCTTGCCTTTTGAGGTATCTCTGGCCTCATTGGCCACTACAGGCCTCGGCCAGGACCAGTGATTTATAGAAGTACACTTACTATAAATCAGCTCCCATCGCCAGGCAAGGGGCCTAGGCCTTGGACAGGCTCACAGATAAGCAGAAAGCCAATTAGTTAATTTTAAACCCTGCTCAAAGTCCCTTCACAGTGGTCTCCAACACTCTTTATTCATGTTTCTATTCCTCATAACACCATGTCACATGTATAATATATATATATATATATATATATGAACATATATTTTTTAATGTTCCTAAATTTTGAAGTGGTCTTTTGAAGAATATAGAAAGGAAATGGGAAAATAATATACAGCCACAGACAAAGCAAACTTCATATGTCTTAGGTAAAATAATCCCAAACACCTAGGAGGCAGTAATGATAAAATAGCTTGGAGGAAAAAATGGATAATGGATGATATATGGGTTTGCACTACAATATGGAAACAGAAGAATGAAAGAAAAAATAATGCAATTTTGCTGTAAGCTCAGAGGAATCATGATACTGGACAGAGTTTTACCTCAAAGCTCTGGTCAGTTCTGGATATCATGGTGTGTAATAGTTGTAAAACACTGGAGGCATTTCTGAGGAAAGCAATAAAAGCGAGCCAAGAATAGCTGGATATGGGCTGAATCTACACATTGCTTCTGTGTTTAAGTGGACTCTAAAATTCAGCCCCAACCATTTATTTCCATTAACACAGTGGCAAAGAATAGATCAGCTTGAAGAATCAAACGATTTTGCAAACGTCTACATTTGTCTGTGCAAACTTACTACAACTCTGAAAAATCAGTTTGTAGCTTCTCTTAGAGTTTGAAAACCAGAAAAGATGGGCCACTTCGTGGTTTTTCTCTAGATATAAGACAAGTAACCCCACATACATCGTGTTTCTAATGCTACAAAGAATAAACCAATCATGCAAAATTAAGATTAGCAAAGAGGGAAAGGTGTGTTACTGAAAATGAAGCAGAGAGTTGCAGTGGTTTGAGCCAGTGAGTCTCTAGCTGTGGGTCTGGTAGAACCCCAGATCCACAAGGTATTTAGCTACATTATCCTTGGGAAAATTACTCAACTTCCCTGGAACTCAATTCACTCAAGTAGGGCTAATGACAGCACTCACCACCCAGGGAAGTAATAATGACTGAATACATGAACACACCAATGCACCTATGTATTCAGCATGCAATGTAGTACCATATTTGTTATGAAACATTATTTTCAAAGTAGACTTAAAATCAAATCATAAATGACAGTGATGATTGGAACAAATCACACAAAATTTACAGTCAGAAATTTATAATCATTCTGGGTTCAATTGGTAGAATTTATTTGATGTGTGACCTATGGAATGAGCCCCTTGCTCCTGTTCTTTGCTTCTTTAGATGCGATGATATTCATTTTATTACCTTAAAGAGTCTTCATGATGATCATGTTATATAAAACAAGGAAGTCTATTAAAAGTTTCTTGTTGCTAACGTCAGCACGCATCAGAGAACACAGTGCTTACTGGATGACCTACAAAATCTTGATGTTACATGAATTACATAACAACCAAATCATTTTCAGGTAATTATTGGTTAAAAAAGAAAAGGAAGCCGGGGATATAGCTTAGCAGCACAGCACCTACCTGGCAAGCATGAGGTTGTGAGTTCGATTCTCGGTACCAAAAAAAAAAAAAAGAAGAAGAAGAAGACGAAAAGAAAGAAAAAAGGAAAGAAAAATTCATATAATAATGCTGATAAGTGTTTGATTTACTGATTTGCCTTGTTTTAATTTTCCAGATAGTTGCCTCTAATTTGCACTTTTGGATATGTGGAATCAAATTTTTGTATATAAAAGATAAAAATTAAGATGCATTTCCCACTAAGGAAAACAAAACAGAACCCCAGCACCAAAAGAGATTTTTAAAAAAAGTGAAGTCACTAAATTTAAGTTATATCCAGTGTATTACCTGTCAAGCTATCAGATCATATATTTCAGCTAGTTCAAAAGTGAGACTAATGATGAACATTTGAAATGTATTTAAGTCAACAAATTCAATTCATTCTCTCACAGACTTGTAGAAGAACAGAATGCAAGGAACAAAATGGACTAATTTTAAAATAAGCATCTCTACTATAAAACATTAGGAACAAAAAGGATATTTTTTGATATAAAGTAGTACTTTATATAAAGTCACATCTTGCTTCAACAGGAAACAGCAAATACACAGAACTCATTATTCCAAAAACGGGCTGAAGATGTGAACAAACTAAGCACTTGTGTAAATCCACACAGAGGCTTTTTTAAGGCAGTTGTGAGAGGAGGAAGAGAAGCAATAGGTGAGAGGGAGGCTCCCTAAGATCGTGTGTATATGATCTGATACAATGGCTGGCAATGGAGGCAACTGGACCATCTGGTGAACAACTTCCTAAAACACTGAAATATTATTTCCCAAAAAGAAGTTGCTAAGTTTCTCTCTCCATGTGAACTGCCTCCACTTTCAATTCAGCATTTCTTTCCAAGTTTTAAATGGCTACTATTTCCCTTTGTAATAGAAAGCATGTGTTATATCTCTAACACATAGCCCAAATACCGAGCTTTGCAAAGTTATTTAATGTTCCACTAGAACTACTTCATTTTTGTAAAAGAGATATTGTAAAGAACACACAGTTATTTTCTTCATGGCATTCAGCATGGGAAATTATTAATTATTAACAACAATAATGATAACACTGAAAAGATTTGCTGTGTGCATGCTATATGTCAGACAAATGTGGTACTAGTTTTTCACAGTTGCATGACATTTTTATATTAATTAGTGTACTTGACCCCTCTAACAGTTTTACAAAGTAAAACAGATGTCATTAATTCCCATTTTAAGTTTGAAGTATCTCCACATCCAACATCATACTTAGTACTAAAATTGAAACAGCATTCCCATTAAAGTCAAGAATAAGGGAATATCTCTTTTGTTTATTTCCTATGTAACATTGTTTTGAAACTTCTAGCTAATGAATTATAAATGTTGCAAAGAAGACAAAAATTATTTTCTCTCTTGTGACATTTTTTGTTCAACATATAAAATCCAAGAAATTAACTTAAAAATACAAACAGAAAAAAGAAGAATTGTCACTTTTAGACTTGCCAAAGACAAAACAAGTGTAAGCCTTCAAGGCCTGGTGATCTGTTATTGGAAAGCCCATAATAATGGCACATAATGAAATGTGTTCTCTTCAAATTACTGTTCCTCCAATTTTTCTAGGTAACATATATGAATGTCATGCTAAAAATCAATCTTTAGCACAAATGGGTTAATAAACAATGCCTTAAACATGCAAAGATTATTTACTTAGGTAAAAAGTGTGGAGACAAGAGCAATTTTCCAAAATCAATGGACAGCAAGCATCTTCCTGGTTTCTACTCTGCCATCCCTAGGAAATATGGCCCAGATTGGCTCCTAGATCTAACAGTGCCTTCATTCCAGTCAACAAAGCTGAAGAACCACTATCTAGAAATCATATGACATTTCTATTTATTTCTCATTGGCCACAATTTATTCATATGGCCACAATGAGTGACTGCAAAGGCTAAAACATGTCTTTACTTAAGATGGCCATGTTAAAATTCAAGAGTTCTGTAAAGGAAGAGAAAGATGCATCATCTAAAAGTCACTGCTCCATTACAGTCCAGAGCATGCCTCTCCCCATGGTGTCAGCCAATCCCAACCCCTTATTCCAGACTCTAATTCCCACCCCTAACTATAGGATCACAATTTCCACTCCCACCACCATTTGTGCTTTCTCCTACTTAGAGCTATTCTGTAATATCTGTATCTTTTTAATTTACTGCTGGCTTAATTAGCATTTCCCAGTCTTATTTTCTGGTTCCTTTTTGTTTATCCAGTTTCTAACTGCTATGCACCAAGTATTTATTCATTCTAAATAATGTTGTTTAGTCCCATGGATTTAATATTAACTCTACACTAATGACTTAAAAAAATTAGTTTCCATATCGATCTTCCTGGAACCAATATTCACACATCCAACAACCTGCTTGATATCTCCATTTGAACATTCAGAAGCAATGTCAACATTAATAAATCCCAAACAGAGCTCTTCATTTACAATTTCATACAAATCTATTTTTCTGTTTCTCTATCCTTGTCTATAGAAAAATGAAAATGTTTTCTCAGATTCCTAATTCTCACATCTCCACCACCAATTCCATTGGCAACTCCTGTTTGTTCTATAATGATATCTCTATTCAGCATCCTTGTAGATTAGCAGAAAGCCAAAGAACCTCCTAGACATCAATGAAATAATGGCAGAGACCTTTCACATCAGTGCAGAGGGTGTGTACCATTTAGCCTAGAACATCCTCAATTGGGGTGATGGAGCATGACTATCTCCCTTTTATATGAATCTCTATACACATATATCACCACAAAGATATATAGAAGTTAAAATGCATCATTATATTTAAGAAAGAGTTGTTACTACAGAATGATAAATTATGATAAATAAATAGTTTTAGCAGCTTTTAGTTTTGTGTTTAGTTTTAATGTGAAACATATTGCTGAAAAAATAGAAAAACATATCTAGTAAAATAGACTTAAGATTTAAAAAGTCATAAAGTTACTCTGAGAAATCAACAAATCTATTTTTTGATACAGTTCAATAGTCATCACTCAATAGTGATAAACCAAGCAAACAAAAAACTCAATAAACACATAAAAATTTTAATAGCAGATTAGTTCTAACTGAATAGAGATAGAACTTGAAGCACAACAATGCTTCTCAAACATAAATAAAACATCATCAAATATCAGTCACATGCTTGCCAAAAAAAAGTTAACCTCAACAATTTTCAAAGAGATTGTATAATATAGATCATTTTCATTGACCAAAATACAACTAAGCTAGAAATCAGCACCCAATACACATGTGATGAAATAAAATATCTTTATATTTTGATAAGTTAAACATATGTAAATACTCAAGGAACTCATTGAAACTGTTGATATCTACAATATGAATATTTCAATCTCTAAGAATTCAAATATAATGTGATAATACACTATGATACACCCATGGAGGGCAACTCAGTTATATTAATTAAAATAGATTGATACCTGCCTCTTGACCCAACAATTTCAACAATTCTGTTCTTAGAAATTTCCTTTATGAATATACCACATGCAAAATTGCACATGAACAAGATTATTCATAACAGCCTTCTATTCATAACAGCTATTTACAATAGCTAAAGATAGAAAAATAACACAAAGGTTCCTCAATAGCAGGTATAGAAACAATTTTTGGCTCAAATTCACGATGAAATATAATGCAGAGAGGATAATAATGAGAAAATTCCCATGAAATATTCTACTAATAAGATAAAGTGCCCAAAAAAAAAAAGGTGGAAACCTGGGATGGTGGCCTATGCATATAATTCCAGCATTTAGAAGGCTGACACAGGAGGATCATGAGTTTGACGACACCCAGGGTCACATTGCAAGTTCAAGACCAGTCTGGGCTACATGGAAAGACCTTGCCTCAAAAAAACAAAAATCCAAAAACATAAACTGTTCAGTATAAGAAGCAAATTAAGAGCTGGCATTTATATTTGCTTGTATTGCATAGCATAACATATTGCATAACATATTTGCATAACAAGACAATGGAAAAATCATCACCCATAGAAAGTTGGGGAATGAGGTAGGTAGGGAAAGTCAGGTGTAGGAGCCCTCAGCATCTTATTCTGAAGTTTTGATTTTTAAATCATGTGTATATATTAACCATTCAAATACAAAATAGTGAAAATATAATATATAAGAATTTGTAGCATCAATGAAAGTACAACCTAAAAAGAAATTTAAAGTTTCATGTACATATTTAGATGGTTTTAAAGTGATAAATGTAAGTATCTAACTGTTGTGATCAGGGTTTACAAGGGAAAAGATTTAATACAGGACACTTAATTTATAGGATTATTTTATAACAGTCTCACAAGAGTCAAATGCAGAAGAGTGTAGGAGAACGGCCCACACACTAGAGACCCAAAAAAATCTATCTGAGGACCTGGATCCCATAGCAATGTCCTGCACGAGTCCTGCTGGAGACTTAGAGCCCATGGCAATGTCCTTCATGAGTCCAACTGGAGACCTAGAACCCACGACAAGTATCAGGGATCTGCACTGGGAAGGCCCAAAGGTCAGTGGTTGTTATGGTTTGTGTCTAGATGTCCCCCCAAAGCCTCATGCAGTCATGTCAGGCTTCTAGAGTTGGTGAATGATTCATGGCCCAATGCTGGGATTATGTGTGTTAGTGCTACACCCAGCTGGGTGTGGCCTACATACAATATAAGGTACAGAAAGAACCTTCTCTGCACACTCCTCCCTCTTTGCTCTTGTTGCTTTGCTGTCTTCTGCCACCATGAACGGTGGCTCCTGTGACATACCACCCTACCTTGGAGCCAGCTGATTATGAACTGAAACTTCCACAAGCAGTGAGCTAACTAAACCTTTCCTTTCCTAATTTTGTATGCCAAGTGTTTTGTCTCAACACTGAGAGAAAAGTAACCAAAACAGAATTTGGTACCAGTGGAATGGGGCTATTGCTGTGACTGTACCTGGCCATGTGGTTCAAGAGCCCTTGGAAATGGCTTGAGAGAAGAATTTGGAAAGGTTCAGAGAAGTTACCTGAAATAGTAGCCCTGGAATGTTCTGTAGCCCCGGCTGTTGTGTACGGGAAATTCTGGTCAGAGCTCAGAAGACCAGAAAACCAGTAAAGACCAGGCTCGGGAGGCTTCTGCTGGGAAGGACTGCATTGGTTGTTAGAGTCCAGATAGTGTGTGTTACAGGCTTGGCAGAAAGTTTGTCTGCATTTTGCTCATGTCTAGAGACTTTGCCTGACACTGAGATTAAGGGCAGCAGACTAATTAATCTGGCAGAACAAATTTCAAGACAGTCAAGTATTGAGGCCATGGCATGGCTATTGTTGGGGACTTTTAGCCAGATTTATGTCGCAAATCAAGAGCAAAGAGCCCAGCAGGGTGATTTAAAATGTTGTAAGTTTTATTTATCTTTTTTTTTTTCCTGTGGCACCGGAGATTGAACTCACAACCCCACGCTGGCCAGGCAGGCACTTAAGCCACTGAACCAAACTCCCAGCACTAAAATGTTGTGAGTTTGACCAGGGGAAAAAAGATCCAGTGAAGCTGTGGACTGCAAAGGCAGAGCTGAGATCTCCATTGCTGAGAAGGAACAAAAGAATAAACAGATAGCCTAGGGGCATCATGGCAAGCAGCCATACAACCCTTTGCAACCTTTGCAACCTCAAAGCTGCAAACATGAAAGACATTGCTTTGAGGAGAAAGCCACAGAGCGTCATGTTCCACAATGGCAGTGATGGTCACACAAAGTTCCAAAATGATGGCAGTTGCACCAGGTTCCAGAATGGTGGTGGCATAGAGAATTGGTTCCTTACAATCAGGTTCAGAGTACCCAGCAATCTAGGCACTCAACCTCGATTGCCAAGAGAGAGGAAATCCTGGCTACTGCTCCAGGTGGCAGTGGACCTTGGCATCATCCACACAGAACTGGTGTTAGGCACATGCAGAATGCAAGAGTTCTGAGGTTGAAAAGGCTTCCACCCCAATTTCAGAAGGCCTGGGAGGCCAAGCAGTGTGTTCCTCAGAGGGCAATGTGTGAAGCTATGAGTGTGAAGCCAAAGGTGCAATGGAGAACCCAGAAGTATGGAAAAGACAGGAGCATGAATCATCTAAGGAAACTGCCAGGAGGGAGCAAAGTCAGCCCAAGAGAGATGCTCTGGGAGCTACAACCACTGGAAGTGCTGTGGGGGTGGAGTCACTCAAGCTTTTTGAAGCTCACAACCAGAATCCTTCAGATGCTGAATGTTTGCCTTGCTGGATTTTGGACTTCCTTTGATCCCATTCCTTGGTACCCACCCCCCCCAGTTTGTATCCTTTGGAATAGTAATGTTTATCTTGTGCCATGGAATGTTGGAAGTGTTTTAACTTTCTTTTCATTTGTACAGGGGATTACAGCTAAGAGTTTGTCTTAGGTCTCAGAGGAGACTTGGGCCTGGAACTTTTCAGCAGTGCTGAAACTGTTAGGACTTCGGCAACTCTTGGATATGGATTAAATGTCTTTTCCATAAAGGATGTGCATGAGTCTCTGAGGGGCCAGGGACAGAATGTTATGATTTTTGTTTAAATGTTCCTCAAAGCCTAATACAGTTGTGGAGAGTGGGCCTTTAGGAGGGTTCGTGACTGGTTCATTGTCTAGCACTGGGGTTGGCAGTGTGAGTGCTGCACTGGCCCAGGGGTGGGTAGCCAGCATACAATAGCAGTGGAAGCTAGAAAGTCTGTATACACAGGATGAAAGATCTGTCCTGGCAGGCTTAGGGTTCTGCACTGGAGCCAGGAAACACCACTTAAGGTAAGGTAAGGACCAGGCCTCCCCTGAAAAGAATCGCAGCCATGCCCAGCAACAGCAAGGACCTGAGCTATTCTGACAATGAAAACAGCTGAGTTCATATCAGAAAAACCAGCATGATAATCTTCTCCAGGTGAATCAACAGCACACAATCTTCCCCTCCACTTCTCCTTTTATGTTGTTGGTAACAATCTTCAGGTGGGCCTTCCACACCCAGAACCACACTGACTCAGTTCAGCTCGTGTTAAAAGTTGACCACTAGTTAATCCACCACATTAACTTATAAACTGAGATGAAAAAAGCTGAAAAATAAAATTATCTAAATATCTGACTTAAAAATTGGAAAAATAAGACCAAGAAAGTAAAAGAAAGGAGATAAAATAGAATTGATTGATATATTTAAATTCTGTAATTAAAATATAAAATGATTTTTTAAAAGGACCAAAGTTGCAACCTCCAGACTCAAATAATTAAAGTTACAGAGAAAGATGAGATAAAGAATTTTAGAAAAGTCAGAATAAATAAATTTGCAGAAGTTGCAGCTCGAAGTCTAAGGGCTTTAAGTGTCCACCTAAGGTTATATATGAAATAAAACTTGGAAGGTTTGGGCCTCACGCTCAAGTTATGAGACAAAGTTCGTGTTTCGTTTGTATGTATCTGAGACTGAGCTTCACACAGTCAGTGCCCTCAGCAATCACTGGCCCAGATGGAGATAAGAGACATCTAGAAACTCCAGATGTTCTCTTCTCAGGCTGCTCTCATTCTTTCATGCATATTGTTTTCCATTTCTGCATATCAAAGAATATAACACAAAGACATGACAACCACGCACACTAAGATTCCAGAAGTTACCTGGTCCCTCTTTCCAGGAAATAAATGTGCCCAAGGGAAAACCTAGAATTTGAAAGTAAAGAAAATCCTTCATATAAAAATAACCTTACTACCTTGAACTCTATCTCCACCACATTCTTGTCAGTGTTGCAGCAGCAAATCCGCAGTAGACATACACACCAAGAACTCACTGGGATTTGTCACATGCGTCACCCCAAGGGTTACAGTGCCAGTCACAAATTAGAGTACCTTGCAGGTCTGGGCATTGTGTAATTGTCCTCCTACTCTGACATTCTGTGATGTTGTGAGTCCATGAATGGAAGAAATCACTGAAAAACACATTTCAGAACTGAGATTTGCAGTTGACTTTATGACTGATTAGTTTTACTCCTGAGCAAGTAGCAATGAGACTCAAAAAACTAAAGAGATTGCTAAAGCTAAATATTTATACCAATCAAGATACATATTCTCTACTTTCCTTGATCTATAAACTTAAAGTCAAAACACCAAGGAAAGTGGAAACAAACAAGATCAATATACTCTTAACACTTCAAGTTTTATTTATGAATTCTGACCCAAGTCTGGCAAAGAACTGTAAACTAGAATTTATAGCAGAAAAAAAGTGATATTTGTAACTCAACTTTTCACCTACATATATTACCAACTTTTTTGGTTTCTGTTCTCAGTACTGGAGCTTGAACCCAGGGCCTATGCACAGAGCTATATATCCAACCTCTTTTTTTTTTTTTTTACTTTGAAACAGGATCTTACTAAGTTTCCCAAGCTGGGCTTGAACTTGTGATCCTCCTGCCTCAAATTCTAAGAGTATTGAGATTCACTGTTAATTTTTTTTAAAATATTCTGCATTTTTTTCTATCTTTAAGAGGAAGAAAGTCACTTGAAAAATCTCATTCAAAGAATTGAATTCTTGGTACACATTAAATAAGACACATCAGACCTACGACATATCAGATGTGTATCTTTGACTTAGGCTTGGCAAAACGATGTAGCCCAAAGGATGTTAATGATGTGATACAAATATGATAGTACTTCAGGGAGTTATTGATCTGCAAACAGAGAAGAAATACACAAAACAAATCAGAATACAACCTTTGGCCTCAATCCAAGTACAGCTACACCTTTCAAAGTTCAAATTCTAACCAGCTGACTTCATCCATCAAAACAGTATGATTTTTTAGGGTGGTGTGATTTTTATGGTTGTTTGTCACATGGTATTATTATAGCAATATTCGACAAATATGCTTGCCTATTCGAGACACTTATTAAGACATCCATAAGTATAAAGCACTTTGATTTAAAGAAATTATGCTTTTTGACTAGCAGTGTAGCTTAGTGGTAGAGTACTTGCTTAGGGAGGGAGGGAAAAAGAAAGGGAGGAAAGAGTAAAGGAGGGATAGGGGGAGTGGAGGAAAGGGAAAGGAAGAAAGAAAAAACATCATGCTTTTCAATTTGAGAGTACTAAAAAGGGAAGTCAACCATTTCAAATGATTATCAGAGAGAAGGAGTACAACTAAATAACTGTGATAATGTATTGCAGTAACAAAGCCATTTTCACTAAGTGCATTATTACACATGTTTTGGAGATCCTAAAATAGGCTCAATAATTAATCAGACAGTGGTAAAAATAAGATTTCTACTAAATTTTTCTCCTTTTAAATCTTATGTGTCTGCAGTAAGTAAGGCTCTTCCCAAATACTCTAATGAGAAAAGATACAGAGTAGTCTCATAATTTAGAGAATGTTATGTATCACTTAGAAATTAAAGGTATGTTCTGAAGGCTCATTTTGAGTGTCTAGTCTAACTCATCGGTTGATAAAATTATATTCTTTATGGAAACATCTAGAATGAAATAAAAGACATTTATACAACATTTTCTGGGAAATGTTTTTGAGACTAGATAAAACAAAAATTCCCAAGAAAGATATGAAATCTCCATGTCAAAATCCACATGAAATTATTGTCCTTCCAAAATAGAAATTAGAGTTTTCTCAAGGATACTTGTTTCTAGAGGTCTTTTTCTTTAAAACATATGGTCTGCAGCTGGTTGAGGAATGGGTGTTTATCCTGCTATTCGATATATATCATTATGTAAAATGCTTGTGGTCTCTACATCCCTAGAGTCATGTAGCATTGTGTCTTTCATTCTTCTCTCTCCAGAGAATGTAGAGACATTGCATGAATTACTTTTTCCCTAGCATAAACATTTGGCAGGGATGACATCACTTCCAGATGTTTTCTTATTTTTCATCTGGGTAATGACTTTTCTCATCAGAGAGTTGGAGAGTTTCTAAGTTTGTCCCCATTTGGGTATTGTGGGGAAGAATGTTGAAAGCTTTCTGGCCAGGAGTGTCTGAACTATGACAGCCAGATGAAGCTTCAATACATAAAATGATTCCTCGTCCCCTTCCTTTACAGTCATAGAACAAACTACATGCAAAGTAGTAAGATGATCAATATCTATCTTCAAGACCAGTCAGAGAATTTTAATCTAAGCAACACTGTGATTCTGCTCCCTGGGTTGCAGGAAATTGCATTGTGGACATCAGTATTATGTTAGGGGTGGGAATACTGCAGGCTTCAGGTTGATTCATTATACTACTGGTTTATCTCAGTTTCTTGAAAAGAAAATTTTGTAGTGTAGTATTTCTTTTGTAAGAACTTTTCTGGTCCATGTCTTGCACTCTAAGTAACAGCTTTGAAGGCAATGATACACAGTGTATTAACTAATGTTGTTCTCTTATTTTTACGAAATTTTCTCTTAATTTTTCATAAAATAAAAAATAAGTACACAGTGATGGAAATGTTGGATATAGTTACCCTACATCAGAAGATATGTATTAGAATAACTTTTAGCATGACTCATTTGAGGTTCTACAAATCGTTATGATCTCATTGTTTCATACTGGATTAAACTCATTTTCCATAAACAGAAAAATACATCCATGAACATAACATGAACTAGTATGGAGCCATCTTACCTATGCTGAATGCAACTATGCCATCATTTCACTCAGCCAGAATAAAGATCAAAACTGGAATTAAACAGAGAAGACCCACTTTCAGGGAAATTCAGATGAGTATTCCATTTATTCTTATGTATAAACTTTTGTAATGATCCTGATCATTGTAATGATCTCCATATCTAGGGTTTATTATTTAAAACGTTCAGAATCCAATTTGAAAAGTCACACCTCTTTATAAATATAAACTTTAAAATTCAGTGTTATATTTTCTCTGAACTTGCAAGATTACATCAACGATTAATCAACATCAATCAGAGATTATACTATATTCTCTTACTTAGGAGACTTTAGAGACTTATTCCATGGTCAACATAGCCACAGCCTGACCACTGCTTTGCCTCATCTAATGAAAGGATGATGTCAGCAACCATGTGGCACAATGAGGGCCAGGGCCGGTGGACACTCTGTACTCCCCAGCCCAGCTCTGAATTCATTCAAGCATTTTGCATTCATGACACAGGAGAAACCAGAAAGAACATTTTAACCCATGTATAAGCCTTTACAGTTTCCCACTACTTTCCAAGGAAACAGCATACCAAATGATCATTTCCTTAAGTCTTTGTTTTATATACAATACTATTTTGAATAAGTCAATGCATTTGTCTTAAGTTTTGAGAAATACACCTCACTTTTATGTTGTGTGTTAACTATGAATTTACTCGGAGCCTAAAGAAAGGGTAAAAGTAAGTGTAATACATGCAGCCTCTTTGAAACTGAACTCTGTGTATGGCCAGGATGTCTAGGAGAACCAGCTGGAAGTTTTATTTCTTGGATTACCTCTTCCCCATTCTCTTCTCCCTCCCCAGGGTCCTCACTTTACCTTGCAGCTAGCCCTTTGACCCATTCCCAGTTCCAAAGACAGAACAGGTTTTTCTTCTCCAGAGACCAACGTTTACAGAAACAAACATGTTTATTTACCACTAAAGTTCATAAATGGCATTCATACCCTAAAGTGTCCCTTCCCTCATGAGACTAAAATACAAAAGGTCAACACAATGAAGGGAAAAATACACATGCTTTTTCGTGTGCCTTTTCACCAAAAATCACAAGGTATAGAAAGCATAAGGATCTTACCAGAGCTAACTACTTTTGCATTCTTAAGGGACAGCACGAACCTGTACTATAGTCAGGATCTGAAACAGCCCCAAAGGATTGAGCCCAGCCTTGCACTATAGATGGTGGTCAAACTTTAAGAGGTTGCACACAGTGGGAGATCTTAGGTCACTGAGGAACATGTTCTTGAAGGAGATGATGGGCCAAGATGAACCTTTTGTCTTCATAAGTTTGTTATTTCAGGTATTTGTTACAGTAACAGAAAGCTGGCTAAGGCAACCTGGCAGTGTTTTCTCCAACAACATCTGTTGTTACTTGTCATTACAGAAAGCAAGCCCTGGCCTCAAGTCTACACTGTAGAATATATCAAATGAGCCTTTTCCTTGGGGTTGATATATTTCCAGATCACAGATCTCCTCTATATTTACGGAATAACATATGCAAATATCTCCTGAGACATCAACTACTACCAGTTTAAACTTTGAGCATTTAGGGCATTCAATTTTTTTCTTCAAACATACCCAAAAGTTATGTGTTTTTAAAAGCTTTAACTTCTTTGGGAAGAAGCTGTTTAAAAGAAAACAAACTGTGATGGGGAAAGAAAGAAATGGAAAAAGAAAAAAATATATGTATACACAAGATAGTTAAGATAGTTATGTATCTAGCTTCACTTTGTTCCTTGAAAAGAAAGTTTTGTGCTAATATTGTTTAAACAAGATATCCCTACATCCTGTACTCCGAATAACTATCACTAAGACAACAATATGCAATGTATCAGCTGTTGTAACTGTCCTACTAACCTGTTTGGAAATTCAGTTTCATCGTTTATCTTTTTTTCTCCTTAAAAAAAAAAATTCTCTATGAAAATCTCCAATCTAACAAGATGAGAGTTAGCAATAAAAATTGGCCTTGAAGTAAATGCCTGTTTTAAGTATTCATTCGGATCAAAAATATCAAACTTAAAAATATATAACCGCTACTTAAAGTTGGAATTTAATAGGCATGCTGACCTTTTCAAAAATAATTTGAAGTTTAACTCAGGCAATAAGATGCCCATTTAGCAAGAGATTGTATTTTCATACTGCTCTATGTAAATAACAAGCTGAGGGACTTTTTTAAAAACTTTAAAACAAGGGAGAAAAAATAGTTGTTATTCTTATTTTGAAGACTTGAAGGGCAGATCAAATGAAGCCTATCTACAATAATAATGATTCATGAGCTTCGTCTAATGATAATCCTTAATACCTTAGAGAACAATCCTGATGGATGCAAGCAGCATCAAAATCTGCTCAATGAAGGGCATTTTGAGCAAGCACAAACGTGTAATTAGCAACACTTTAAAAAAAGAAAAAGTTTGAAAGTCAATCCAGCCCAACATCAAGGAAGAGAGTGAACTCTAGTTTTAAATTTCTGAGTGTTCATCCCAGCTGAGTCATTTCAGAAAAATGAGCGCTGGAAAATTTAGTTAATTTCTAAGGAATTCAGAGTTTGCATGTTTAAAATGGGAATTTGCTTAATTGTTTCTTTTCTCTCTTGATTTTAGATTCTATTGTGTTACCGACCTCCTGTGGCTGGTTCACGTTTGCTTTATGTGTCCATCTCAAGGCCTGGATCTTGGTAAAGGCAGAATGCATGAAACCATTCAGCAATCAGTAAACATTTACTGTGAGTCTCATGTGATCCAGATGCTGCTGTAATTGTTGGGTATAAGGTTTGGGTGAGGAGACAAAGAAAAGTCACTACTTGTGTGGAGCTTACGTGCTAATGGAGAAGATAATTTAAGGAACAAATAGGAAAAGCTGATTACCTTCCCAGGGGAAAAAAAAGCAAAACTGAGAAGAAGCATATAAAATTGAGGGAGGGAAGGGGATTGTTCAGATTGCTAGAAAAGTTCTTATTGAGAAGATGACTTTCAAGATAAGTTTGGAAGAAAGTGACCTTTTTTCTATGCAGGAATCTGCAAAGAGACCAGTCCTGGCTAGTGAGGCAGAACATGCAAAGGCCCTGAGGTAGAAGCCTCAAGAAAGTAGCATAGGACCAGTGCCATGTACCAAGTGACAGGAATGAAAGGAGAAAGGGAGGATGATGTTGTCAGATAGGAAAGGGGAAGGAACAAGGCATGGCGGAGTTGTTGGTTGGAAAACAAGGACTTTGGCTTTTGTCCTGAGAGAGACGGGACACTGCTGGAAGTTTCTGGGCAGAAATTTGCATGTTCTGGCTTATATATGAGCAGGGCTATCCCAGCTGCTGTGTTAATAACAGACTGCAAGGGGGATGGAGTGAAAGTAAAATAAATACCTATCTGGCGATATTTTTGTAAAGATGACTCCAAAATATACGTGACCCTTGCTGGGGGTATAGCTCAAAAGTAGAATTATTGGCCAGCTGTACACGGCCCTGGGTTTAATCCCACATGCACAAAAAATAAAATAAAAATGCATCAAGCAAGATGAACACCTGACACTAATTGTCCTTAGTCCTTAGAGGGGAGGTGTTACTATTCTCACTAATAAAGGATGTGCCCTTTTTACAGACACATACACCAAGGCTCTGTGTTGTCACCCTTACCAATTACTAGAGACCACATCTTTCTTCCTGCAGCTTAGGAGCTGGGGTGCTGAATTATTATGAGCAAGAATAATCAACAGACTCTCAAAAGAAACGAAGAGGCCCTGGTATTTAATGGAATCGTTTAGGCAAAGTGCAGCAGGAACCTTATTTACCATCCTTGCCCTGTACCACGGCTCTGGTTCGCTTAATGGCAAGGCATCAAAGAGTTACAAGGAAGCAGGGAATTTAGCTTTTATCAAAATGTTTACTTCTAAATTTCGCAGCGCTAACATCAAAGAGCAGCCATTCACATCAACATCTTGCAACGAAACGCATGGGGGTGCTTTACGCTCACTCCATATCTAATATGTTTTCCTGCCGAAAAGCTAAAAGCCGCTCGAAACATGACAAAACCCATGAACCCTAATTAAATCTCCCCTTAAAACGCCATCATTAGACATTAACTGGGGCTATTTTATCCTCTGAGGAAGTAACTGATTAGTTTTACTTCTGCTTAATAAAAGAGAACCTGGCAGTTTGAGGGAAGGCAGATCAAGCGGTCCAGATTTGGCAAACACTGCACTGAGCAGCCATGAGGGTGCCCGTTCCACTCTCTCCTCTTCCCGCCCACATGTGTTGAAAGATGTCTTGTTCCTAGGGAGCTCTCAACCCAGGAATGCTTCTATGATGCTCTGTAACAGTTCATCCAGCAGTGGTCTGTTGAGTGTCTATTTTGTGCCAGCTGCTATTGCTGTGACTAATGGTACAATAGTCAGACAGATACTGCTCTCTGGGCACTTCCTTCCCAATTCCTGGGGATGAGGGAGAGGAAAAAGGGAGGCTAAGAAAGGTAATTCATCTCCGGGTCCTCCGCAGACACCCTCCTCAGTGGCCTTCAGCAGGTGCCAACTGTGGCCCTTTTCCAGGAAGAAAGCTCTCCAGACACACCAGCGCTTCTCCATAGAATGCTAGCAAGCCACAGGCCTTTTGGAGGTGGCCTGGTCACCTATCACACTGATGTGTGCTTGTGTCTGTATCTGTCATACTGAACAGAAAGCAGTGGGAAGACAATGGAGACAAGCTGGAACTTTGTCCGTAGTAAACAAAGTAGAATGCAGGAATATCAGGTTTTTTAATCTTTTGAAGTATCTTGTGAAGTTCTGTGAGTTTTTTTAAAATTATTGTTGTCCCTATTCTGATTTTAATATCTACTATTTCTGCATCATCTGAGGCTAATCCTTCCAGAGGGTGTTCATGAGTTTTGCCCAATGCACAACACACTTTTGGGTGACTATTCAACAGCACTTCCTCATTCTCCCTGCCTTCCAGAAACCACATTTTACCCAGAGATACCCTTCCCCATTTAAAATACTGTTATGGTTTGTGTCTAGACATCCCCCACAAAGCCTCATCGGGTCGTAAGTGGGGCTTTTCCAGAGATGGCTGCATCTAGAGTGCGCAATGCTGGAACTGATTCATGGTGCACTGCTAGGATCAAAGGCACTAGGATTAAGGGTGTGAGTGCCACCTCCCCTGAGTAGTCTGGATAAGACAAAGGGCACAGAAAGATGTTGTTAAGGTCTCCTGTTGCATTCACTACCTTCCTCTTCTTACGAACTGCTGTCCCTCTGCCACGTGCCACACTGCCCTGGAGCCAACCAATTATGGATTGAAACTTCTATGAACTCTAAGCCAAATAAACCTTTCTTTCTTTAACTTTGGGTGTTGGGTATTTTGTCCTGGCAGAGAGAAAAATAACTAAGACAGATGCTGGGCAAAGTGACAAGAAATTCAGTTCGTATTTGGCTGATGGTTTCCCCAGGAAGAGTTAATATTTTCGGAGTGGACATATGATCTAAGATGGCTTAATCAGACTAAACAGAAGTTGTCCATAGTAAGAGGAGAAGTTTTCAGCCTTTTCACTCTCTCAACTACTAGGTTAAAACTAGAGATTAGACTTAACACTGAGTGGTAGAAATGGAACCCACTACAGAGCTCTTAAAATAAATCAACCCTGAGACTCCAGGAGATGATTAGTATCTGTATTGTCTAAGGCAATCTCAGTCAGGTACTCTATTACTTGCAGCCCAAAGCATTCAACCAGATATACACTGGAGTTCTCACAGCTTTGGGCAACTTTAGGTTTCATTTACCATCAAAATTCCAAACAAGAAGAGGCTCTTCACATTACAGAATCTTTTCAAACCACTCCAGTTTTTATGACATGAAGAAAGTAACCCTGCCAGAGAACAAAACTTTGATCCCGGAAGGAAACGTAGATGAAGAGCTCTCCAGTTAGATTTTAATGCTGTAGATGATTGCATTATAGTACTACTTTGAATACTCAAAGACAGAATTTAAACAGGTACGTAAGTAAAAACCATATTAAAGAAATAGGGTCCTGAAACAGAATCTCTGAAGACAGCTTAGCTGTGTAGGATACCAACAATGTGGGACATAAGAAAAAAGTCTAATTGAAATACAAATATTCCCTAAAATTTCTAATCTCAATTTTTGATGAGATGAAATAGGAAGCAGATAACAGAAATTGCTGTGTATGTTATGCATCCTATTATATCATAGAATATATCTAGCATATATGTACAGTAAATTCTGTTTTCAGACTATTCAGTCATTCACAGCAGATCCTGGACTTAAACCCATAAATAAATTCTATGATTATCTTATATTGATAGATCAGGGTAAACCTCTGCATTGTACATTGTTTGCAAAGATGGCTGCATTGACTTATCCCATCCTTGGAAGCATATAGCTCTGGGAAGTGACTTTGCCATTCTTTCCATTCAGAAAGAACTATTTCCCTCCCTTTGTTATGGGCCAACCCTGTCCCGTGATTTGCTATAGACAATAGAATGCACACGTGACCCTGTGTGACGTTGAAGTCTTGACTTCTGGAAGCCTTTGCCGCTTCGTCTCCTTCCCTGTGGCTGCCCCAAGACTGCCATGGAAAGAAGCCCGGGTCAGACTCCTTGGGGAGGCCTTGGGGAAAGACACCTGCTGTCAGGGGCTCAGCCTCCCCCACAGAGGCCTCGGGCAGGTTCTGATCTCATTCGGGACCAGTGAGCCCTCAAGTCAGCCGACAGCTCACAGCAGTCACCTCAGTGACATCAGGGAATCCTGCATAATAGCATCCAGCTGAGCCTAGCACAGAATTGTGATCAAATAAATTACTTTTTGAGTCATCACATTTTGAGGTAGAAAACTGGTAATTCTTTCTTTATGTTGAAGTCATAATTCTGGTCCAAAATCAAGTAAAAGAAATACCCTTTGCAAGGTTCTTAAAAAAGCTTTTTATTTCTTCCTTTTTTCCCCTTATCTGTTTGTACAACATGTTATGCTACCAAAAAAAAATAATCTTAGTAAGGCCTCCAGGTATTAGGAGCCATCCTGGAAGAATGGCAACCTCCCATTCAGTAAAAGTTCCAGGTTCCTCCATTCTGTGCCTGACCTGTGGCATGACTTCATGAGTACCGACCCTTTCCACTCTCACCTGCCCTGCAGTGGGTCACAGGAAAGATGGATTTCCATTCCAGCCACAGTAGCCCACAGTGACTACACCCCACCACCCGCCCACACAGTCATTTATGCACACCACACGGTGGTCCTTGGTGAGCCGGTCTGAGACCCAATGTGCACATGTTGCGTTAGTTGTGAGCTCAAACCACTGACTTGCAAGCCTGTTTACTTATCCCTGCAATCACTTGATTTAGAAGTGAACTGAAGAGAGTGTACTCACAAGATGCATTCATTCTTCCACTTTGACTTCTGCCTCACTCATCCAATCTCTACTGCCCTGATAGCACTGGATTCAGATTTCATAGCTCTTGAAGTCACTTTCTACTTTCTAAAAACTCCAGTCAATTCCAGAGTATTTTACCACTGAGTTAACTCAAAATGTCTCACCTCCTTTCAGCACAAGCCTTACCCTGGACACTCAGCCTAAAAATTCTAGTCTCTATACCAGGATTTCCTCTAAACCTCCACCCCAGCGTCTGCAAAGTTCACCTGCTCATTGGAGGATGTTTAGCAGCATGGCTGACCTCCATCTCCCAGCTGCAACAAGCAGCGTTCCGCATAGGGTCAAATGTCCCCTGGGAGGTGGAACAATCTCCATGTAAGACTTACTGCTCCACATGGTGCATTCTTAATGAGGGTGATGTCACCTGCAAAGGAATGAACATGGTTTCCAGGGGTGAGGAGGGAACTGAAAAATCTTAGATGTTCCCAATGATGTATGGCCCTCCAGAGGGCCACAGCACAGAGCACAGTGTACATCTGTGGCACACACTTCATGGAGAAGGGAGAGGCCATTAAGTAAAGAAGTCAGAATGACTCTTGGGAGAGCAATAAAGAAAAAAGTGAAAGAAATATGTGAGACCAACAGTGGGGTGTAAGGTCTCACACCACTCCTTTACTCTGCTGGTCTGGGTAGGAGCTAAAGGGGCCACCCACCTTTACGCTAGATGGTATGTTATTCACCTTGGCTCTTATATTTCTTTTGCCATGACAGGATAAAAGGTGAGTCTCAATGAAGGGGTGACTTGGGTGGGTATTTAGGGATTCCCACTCTGTCTCTCTCTGTGATATGGATAAAATGTCCTCTAGCTGCCTCCAGTGAACCACACGCAGCACGTTCCTGCTGGGGGTCCTCAGTGCCTGGGAACATCTCCTGGGTGGGATCATTTCAGAAATGGCTTTGGCAAGGCTGCCTATATCTCTTCCACGCTAAGCAGCAGGGCAGGCGGCTCTAGCCACCTCCAGCGTGGGCACTTTTCCCAAACTAAGTCAGTCCCTGGTCTCTGTGGCAGGGTCTGCAAAGAGCTCTCCGCTTTACTAGCAGGATAAGGGACAGCCTTGCAAAAGCACAGCTCATGGTTCAGCCAGCTTCCAGGCCTGGAGTGAGACCAAGCACTGCTCACTAGCACACAGTCCTCCAAGGGGTCTTAGCGCTGCTCTGACTTGCCTTACAGAGAGCAAGTCTTTCTTCTCCAACTTCTGTCCTGTTTCACTGAAAGCCTTTGCTCTGTGGCCTGGGAATGGATAAAAAGGGTTGACAGCTTGGCTACCTTTTAATAAGTGCTGTGTCTGTAACCTCACCGCAGAATACTTTGTCCTCAATTTGCGGGGGAAAGCCATTAAAAATTCTGAAACAACAGGACGACATTCATTATATGCTCACTGATACAACCCATTAGCTTATCGTGACTCTATGGAGAGGGAAGCGTTTTCCAGTTGGCTGAAAAATTGGGGGATTATTAAGAGTTCTACAAGCTGATTAGTATTCTTTTTCATGCATTCAACAACATTTAATGAGCACCTGTCAGGAGCACCCGAGGACATTGCAGCCAACAAGAAAGGCAAGGTCTCTACTCCCCTGGAAAACAATCCAGTGAGGAGCATAACCACCAAATAATTAATGCCAGGTTGCAATGAATGCTATGGAAACAGTAAGACACAGTGTAGCAGAGTTCAGTGTTGGGGTAGGTCTGCTTCTTGGATTGAGTGACACAGAAGAATTCTTCGTAGGAGAAACATTGGAGCTGAAACCAGAATAAAATAAGACTCAGTCTTTCCCCCCACTCCCAGTAGAGCACATTAAATGTCTAGAGCAAGGTACATGGCTCAAAATACAAAAATATTTTGAGAAATGGTCTTGCAAAGTCACTAAGTTGCCCAGGCCAGGGTTCAAATTTGTGATTCTCCTGCTTCAGCCTCCCAGAATGCTAGGATCGCAGGCTTGTGCCACCGCAGCTGGCTGAGGCGGTCTTGTGGAGACCTTGCGGGGAAGATCAGGTACAAAAGCACGGAGCAGGAGTGGGCGGGGCATGTTGCGGAGAGCACGCGGCTGTGGTGCAGAATACAGGCTCTGAGCAGACATAGACGGCAGGGTGAGCGAGGAGACCGTCCCCAAGGGGACCTGGAATGAGACGAAGCCTGAAGGGTATTTCAGGAGCAGCAACCGCAATGCCCAGAGAAGGAACCTGTTTCACACAGGTATGAGCTCCTGGAAAATAACGTAGACGTGCACTGAATGTGTTACTAAATTTCTAGCAGTTTTCCACAATAAGGGGAGGGATGGTGACATGCGTTGATGTTAAAAACCTTTATTCTGAAAATACTAGAAACCACTGCCTGCTCTGGCTTTCTGATTTTAGGTTTATTACGACAAAACTGAGTTCCCATTCTTTCCCCTATTTTAAGAAGCAAAACTTTTCAAAGAGAAAAATGTATGCAGACTCCCTGGATACCTTCTTGAAAAGACTGAATTCTGTTTATAACAGACAGCCCTGAGTGTAGTTCACGCAACAAGCAGAGAAAGCAGACATCACCCTCGAGCAAGTGTCTCTGTTGTTTTGGGTACAAAAATCCCTGCCACCAAAGCACAGTATTTGTTATCTCCAGAAAGTCTGCGTATTTACCTTTCAGATCATGCTAAGTAGAACAAGAATTGCACCGTGTCACCTCAGCGGGCATAGAGTTTTACTAATAGAACTTACAAATACAGTTATTTGTAATGATCCAAAGTGAAAGCAGACTGTCATTACTGACTGCTGCCAAAATCATCACGGAACTACCTTTAACTTACCATCAGAGGTTTGTTTACCATAATTGACTTTCTCGTCGTTTTTACCTTGCCTTTGACCCTGTACACCAAGCATGATGCTGCTGAATTTCAAAGAGAAAGCGATTAATGTGGAAAGTGCGCAGACAGTAAAGCTCAGATAGCCCACTGGGGAAACAGGAGAAGCCTCAAATCTCTTCCTCTGCATCTTTCTGTCAGCCCCTTAAGTAAGAGGTCACTTATTTTAAAGCCAAATATACCTCTGTGCTACTTGAAACTTACTTATGCCATGGTCAGGGAAAAAATATTTACACCTAAAGATGCTGAACCATGAAACTCTCACCACAGGAAATGTTACTTGCATAAAAAATAGAAGTTTGTATCAACATAATTTCCATAATAGTTTGGTTTTTTTCTCCTCCAAAAACAAACTCCGGCCTTGAGAGACTAACCAGGAGCCTCCCCACCTGCTCCAGCTTTGAGTCAAATCTTGATTCAAAAGCTTCTGAGGCCCAATGTAACAATCTTTCCACAATGAGGAGAAAAATAACAAAGGAAATCACGTCTCAGAATTTAGATGATAGAACAAAGGCTTTATGAAATTAAAGAACAACAATAATGGATTTGAAATTCACTCTGCGTAGGATGTACAGAATTAGAAATGGAATCTCCCATTTCTAATTTCTTTGTAATCAGGAGTTAATGAATCCTATAATTCACTTTTGTTTTCAAAGATCATTTGTATCTCCCTCCCAGTTCTTGCCTATTATCTTTTCATCCTGTTGCTTTCATTGGTCTATGCTGATAGCTATTCGTTTACTAGAAATTGTGTTCTCTCTTGCTCATAAGCAGTGAAATAAGTCAAGGCACAGGAAATTAGTGGAAAATCCAGTTAACCTATCACTGAGTGTATTAACAGAGAAATGTAATAAGTGGTATGTGAAGGAAAATGATACAGGAAGGAAAAGGTGAGAGAAAACACTATTATTAGTGCTTAGGTTACTGGGCTAGAGTAAATACATTTCCATCAGCTCTATGCATCATTTGGGTACGCCAAGATTACCTCATTCTAATGGTCATTTCATGATATCATGTCCTCTCCCTCCACCTAAAATTACAAATTTGAATCGCTATTAATGCATTTGTGATAGCCTTAGGATAAAGCTGGAAGTGCACTGGGGTTAAACCAGGACTCTGCATGTAGAACCAAATGGCTCAAATCCACAGTTCCAGATTTTTTATAACATGAAATTATGACACATTAAAATAACTTAGGGGGACAGCCCCCACAGATAACACACAGAAATTACTACATCAGTGCTTAAGAATGGCTCTAGCATATCATCTGTCTCTCTTTATTCCTTCCAGAAACTTAAAACTTCACAGGCACTAAATTTATGCCAGATTTTGAGCCAGGTGTTAGACTTCCACATGACAAAGTTTCTAACTATATATACAGAGCTGACGATCACCAAGAATTTTGGTTTTGATTGAGAGATGCCCCAAAGGGACCTTCACAATTATTAAGGTTTCTAGACTCATTTGTATCTTAATACTTCTGACTTGTGGGCCACTAGCACATATTTCAAGGCAAAAGTCATTTTCTGAGAATCTTTCAGTCCAAATCTTAGTTTTTACTATGTATCAGCCAATATAATGAAACATGAAGTATAGAATGAAAGAGTTTAATGTTCAAACTCAAGAAAAGAATACATGCATTTATTTTACCTCTTAAGGAACTTTTTTTTCCTAACACATTTTGAGGGCCTAAGTTCAGGAAGATAGAATTATTGCTGATCTATTTATTCCTTGATTTTTTCCTTTGCAAAATAAATTGACATGAAGTTCCAGAATAAGATCACATCTGAGTCAACACTACAGAGAGAAACAAAGACTCTGAAAAGAATATAAACATGAAATTTGCTTCATGTGGTGTTTGATAAACAAACCACAAATTTTGGACTCCATTAGACGTTGCATTAGGATTTATTAGATTTTTTCAATAAAACTGATTTTCAATTTTAAATAAAATGACTGATAAATTACATTAAGTATGCAATATTAATAAAATGGGGAAACAGGAGAGTAACTTATTGAACTAATTACTTTGATTTAGATCTAATTATCTCATCATTTCCCCCAACTACTAATTTTCTTAATAAAAAACTATATAGGTAACAGTGAATGGAACCCAGGGCTAGAAGTTAAATGTGAAAACCAAAGTTGCTCGGATAATTTTGAGTCACTGCAGCAGTGACAGGGAAATTGTCTCAATACAACAAAACTAGAAATAGAAACTTTATTGACAGGAAACTAGAAACTTCATTGACATGAAGCTCAAAGTTCTTGAACTGAAATTCCAACATTGATTAGACTCCAGCAGGGAAGACTAGGATTACAGACACTATGACTTGCTCTCAGGAACCAAAGTAGTCAGTAGTTCCAGTCAATGTAAGAGTGGAAAAAGCCAATTATATTGTTCTATTGATCTGGAGCAGAGTAAGTCAATCAAAACAATCAATCCTGTTAGTCCACACAGTAAGTGAGGAAGAGAGCAGAGTCAATTATTCAAGGACCTTATGCTGGAAAAAAAATTAAACTTTTATTACATAATGGATATTTGACATGTGCAAGTATTTTTGGCTTGATATATTCTAAAATATGCATTGGTTCCCCACTTAGACTAAAACAAAGCAATGCAATTAAAGCCCCAACCAACAGACTGTATTCTCATCTAAATAAAATATATTAGTTTTATCCTCTCTCTCTGTCATACACACACACACACACACACACACACACACACACACGTGCATTCACATACATTAATCAACTATGTCAGTTTGAGAAAAATTAATCATTTAAATGAATTTTTAAAATTAAATTCAAATATTTATTTATATCCTTCCATCAGGGGCTCTTGATCTCTTTTTCAGGGTCATAGTCTCCTTTCAGAATCTGAAGAAAAATAACAGACCCTCTTCCTAGATTAATTATATGCATGCATTGACATATGTATCCATATATTCTCAATGCCCAAATTATTGCATATTATTTTTAGAGAACTTCAGAGATTCTGTGTTAGTCAGCTTTTCCCATCACTGGGACAAAATGCCTGGCACTCACAATCCAAAGGAGGAGAGGTATGATTTGGCTCATGGTTTCAGGGGATTCCATCCATGGTTAACTGGTTGACTCCAAGGCAAAAACATCACAGTAGAAGGACATGGTGGATATTCAGTTCAGGGCAACCAGTAATCAGAGATAGGGACCAGTACCAGAGAAGAAGGGCCCAGGGACCACACATACTCCCTCTATGACCCACTCAGACACACCAGAAGTGTGTTTTACTAATTCCTTAGGAGGCTCTCAAGTCAATCAAGTTGACAATAGAGCTTAAGTGTCACAGATTGATTTTAACCATTAACCCAAGCTCAAAAACCCCTATTTGATGTCTTTGGAACTGAGCTAGACACTAGAAGTCCTGAAGCAAGAAAGACAGTCTCCTATGTACAAGAATGTGAAAAAAATGTTATGATTGAGGGGAAATGATAGCTTGATAACCCTGAAATACATACTAGAATGGAAATTATGAAGACAAATTTTAGGCAGAAATCAGAGAATGAGTGTCATGCTAAGGATTTAGACAGTTTCTTAGTATGATTCAAGGACATTTACAGAGAATTACCTAGGGTGATTTACTGAATTAAAATCTCTGGGGAAAGGCCAAGGAATAGGCATTTTGAGTTCACCATGATTATGCTGATACATGTTAAATTTAGAACCTCTGAGATCAACTAAGGGAGGAAGCGTAAGTGCTGATAAAGTAACAGCAACGCAAAGGTTCCAAGATTTTAAAGGCTGGAGGCAACAATCAGATTTCCATTTCAGAGACAGAATCTGCTGGCTGCAGAGGGAGACAATTACTGCTGTAGAGACACCGCACCATAAACTAAAGCAGAGTTCTAAGCAAAGGACAGCCATGAAAGCTTCTTGAAGAGAACTGCATCATGGGAAAGTATGAAGAGGGAATGAAAGATGCCTGGATTTCCTGGCTTGAGAGATTGGCTCAGTCACAGGGAAAAGGAAAGTTAAAACAGCAAAAAGAGAAGATTTATGGGGCAAAACAGTTCAGATTTGGCTTTTGAGATGCTAAGGGAAGGTCTAGATGCAAATGCAAGTTCGGACTTTGGTGGAAGTGTGAGTGTCCATGAGGCCTTGGATGTCTACTCGGGAAAGTCTTTTCTCCCTGGACAGCTCCCCCTGAAAAGGACACCCCAATGTCCACTCGGAGTCAGCAGGCTACAGGCATTCCAGGAGCCCACTGAGGGAGGTGCTGGGGACCTCAGCAGTTACCCAATCCATCCGTGTTTAGTTGGGATCTCACCCACTTCCCCTTTGCCTGGGCTCCACGTCTGGGACAGCTCTGCTCAGTTCTTGGGACTCCAGGTCTCAACTTTCTTCTTGTCACCATTCTCTCTAGATGACACTATTCTACTTCAGGAATGTTCCCTCACTTTTGCCAAGTCACCTTCCACCCCTGCATTGCATGTCCAGTGTCACATATTCTGGTTCACGTTCCACAGGTCCTCTAGAGCTTCACAGAGGAATTCGCTTGCATCTTTGTATGCATCTTCGTTGTTACTTTGGGAGGGGATTTATGAAATAAGTGAGAGAGGCAGAAAAAAATCTTTGCCATCTCATATTTAATAGTTGTTCTTAGCATAATGTGTACATGTGTTTCATCAACCTAGGGGTCATTCCCAAACAAATTATTAAGTACACAAAGATGTATGCAATTGATGTTTATGTAATCATTATTTTTTAAATAAAAGAAAGAAGCAATCATAATAATCATCAAAAAGAGAGTGAGTAAATAAGTTATGGAATATATACCACATAACACTACACACACTTTACACTAATACCACAAAACACTATACAACTGGCAAAAAGTGAAGTAAACCTAAAAATTTAAGATAATGAAACTCTATTTTGTTAAAAGTGTTCTTTCCTATAACTTACTACCTAAAGAATAATTGTTAATTAATTAATATCATTATCAAGTAAAAAGTTTGCCAGAGAGAAAAAAAGCAACTTGTGCGCAGCAATACCATCTTAAATAGGAAAATAGGAAAGAGTTCTGAGTACTGCTGACAGTTAAATAAGGCCAGAGCCCATGTTCTGAAAACTAGAAAGCCGTATCATATTGAAAAAAATTATATTTTAAGAATTTAGAAATGAAGTAAGAATTAAATTAGAAAAAAGTAAGTTAATACTGAACATTTGCATGCTACCTTATCAGATAGCAAAACATACCAAAATACTAATTAAAACAAATTGATATCACCAGAGTTTAAAAACAAGTATGCAACAGAATTCGGAAGCATACTGCACATTTTAATTGCAAAATTCATAAAAGTTGTTATTTTAAATTAAAAAGGGAAATTGATTGTTCAATAAATGACATAAGTAGCATAATTCAGCAAAGTCAACAGTAAGGAAAAAATAAATTTAGATCCTAATCTCTCAAATAGTACTGCAACATATACACATCGTTTACAAACTACAGATGGATTAAAGAACTAAATTTGTATGTGCATGTACTAGAGGAAAATATAGTGGGATATTTTTATACTTCCAAAATGTAAAAGGCCTCCCCAAGCAAGCCAAAGAACAGAAATGTCTTAAACACTCAATTTTCAGCTCATAAAAATTAAAAATATTTTTGCAACCAAAGACCCGAAAAACAAAGTTTGAAACAAGTAACTGACAAAGAAAAGGCATCCATAGGAACTCTATAAAGTCATAACACCTAGGCTATGAAAATAATTTAGCCATTGATTAAGGAAAGCCAAGCAAAGCAACAGAAAACAAACATAGCACATGAATAGGCAATCTCTGGAGAAACCCAAAACGATCAATAAAGTTATGTAAAGAAATCATCTCACTAGTCATCAGGACATTACAAACCTTTAAAGCACAATATCGGGGCATCTATTGTAGTAAAATCATTCAACGTGAGATCTGTGTCTTAAATTTTTAGGTGCGCAATACAACATTATTAATTATAGACACAATGCTGTGCAGTAGACCTCCAGAAATTGCACATTGGTGTTTATTTTGTAATTTTTTCAAAGAACTAAGCAAGAAAAAAGATGGACACTATCTTAATGGTTATCAAATAGGAAATGATTAAATAAATCATGGCATATTCATGTCACAGAACTCTATTCAGTCATGGAAAAGAATAAGGTGAATCTAAATAGATCAATATAGAATAATACAGCACAATAACAAATAAAAAATATTTTTAAAATATCCATTTTGTGATAACTAATGGTGTATGTCAGCTCAGCTAGGTCACAGAATGCTCAGATATCTGTGTAACCATTGCTTCTGGGTATGTCTGTGAGGGTGTTTCCAGAAGAAATTAGCTTTGAATCTGCAGACTGGGTAAATAGAATTGCTCTCTTCAGTGGGCTGGCATCATCCAATCTGCTGAGGACCTGAAAAGAACAAAAAGAACAAAAAGGCGAAAGTAGAAACTATTCTCTCTCTTTCTCTCTCTCTCTCTCTCTCTCTCTCTCTCTCTCTCTCTCTCTCTCTCTCTCTCTCTGCCTAACTGCTTGATCTGGGACACTCATCTCTTTCTATTCTAGGTGTTTCTGGCCCTCACACCATCAGACCCAGACAGGAATCCACACCATTCGCTCTCCCAGGTCAAAAGCTCCGCCACTACCCTCCCTGGGTATGCAGCTTACAGTGAAGACTGTGAGACCTCTCAAGTCTCACATAAGTATGCACACAGTGCCAAGTGTGGAAGTGAGTATGAACTCATAGGAAAGAGATGCAAGGGCGTGTGATGCCGGTTATAGGAGGCACCTGTAGGAAAGAACACGAGAGGGAAGGACAGAGACACGAGAAGACTTAGCTTTGTGCTTTGCGTTCTGCATATTGTTCGAATCATCTGCATAAAATGCCTATCACCATCTTTCTAAAGTTCTAAAAACATATAAAGGAAGCCCTGAAAATATGAGGTGCATTCTTCAAAATCACAGCATGACTAAAATGCACATTCACCCTTAGAACTGAAAGCCTATGTCTCTGCTCAGGATTCAGTCTGAAATATTCAAATATATGGAATAAGCCACATCTCAGGGGTAGCATTATAAATGAAATTTATTGGAATATTTTTAAATTATCTAATATTCAGTTTCGAATATTTGACCTCTGGGTTTCAGCCAGTGTCCTTACGCTCTCTTATACCTTAATTTCATGTTTTTCTTTAAAGAGAATTCCTAGAAGCACTGGGGGAAAACAGGCTAGCTCACTTATTAAACATAGAATAGTCTGAACCAAAAGCCCAAAAGCGTAATCATCTCCATATATTTTAGAGGGGAACATCATCTGCAATTGATATTCTTCTCCATAGCCACAGCATTTTATCTCATACTCTGTATCACTAACTCCACAAGGTGAATGGCGAGGCCTCCAGTTATAAAATGTGTATGTCTAACTCTTTAGAGTCTATAATATCTGCTGTATAAAGTGCCATAAATGTAAAATTTAGTACTTAAAACATTAAACAGGATTTAAAGTTAACAGAAATATGCTACAAAAACCCCTACACAAACAGGTCTCTCTAATGGTCAAGAGTACAACAGTTTAGAGGATTTTTTATCTGATAGCCTTAATTAGGAGGGAAAATTTTATCTAGGTGAGGGGATCCATGCCCCGAGAAACCCAGATCTACAAACTGTTACCATCTCTGCCTTGAAAAGTGATATCCACACCAGGTCTCCAGGGCTGGCACGTTCTAAAGCATTAAATTTATTAAATCTACACGCAGAGAATGCAAACATTATATACTGCAAGCATGTACTGGTCAGAAAATCAACACCATTTTACCACCAGATGGCTACCAAATTAACACTGATAGAAGATTTTCATTAAGAAGTACAACAATTCGAAGACCCCTACTCTATTTTATCAAATTCTCACTCAGGGTGGCTGGAGAATAGAATAGTTATTTAAATAAAACTTTTTAGATAGTTGAATTGTGCTTTCATTTGCCTTCCCTGATGTATGGTCTTACATTCCTACAAAACAATGAACCATTGCTTTCAAGGTGACAAGTGTACTGAATGAATTTGGGAAAACTTAATAAAGCGATAGTAAAGTCTACATATGTGACAGTCAAAACTCTGTTACACTTGCAGTCATTTTGGCCCATTGCTTTTGCCTCTACTCATAACTGTAAATTTGACTTTTTAGTGATTTTACCATATAACATTACAGTTGTTCAAATACCCTTCAGGGGAGAAATTTTTCACTATCATTAACTTTGACATGATTCCACAAAGCAGAGTTCAATACTCTCCTCTTCCATATAGCTAAACTCACAAAAAATGCAAGTAGCTGAACTTTAACATTTTTAAAAAAATTTGTATGCCACATTTTAAAATCAGAGATATTGACAATATAGGGTGAATTTTTAATAATTTTTGACCTTAAATAGCATCATCAGCTCAAGCTTATCAATCTTTTCAGTACAAAATGTACTATTACTGAATGTCATAAAGAGGCCTTTTGTTTCCAATGCAATTTGAAACATGATGTTCTGGAAATCAAGGCTGCATAGCAGAACAAATATTCACACATTCTCAGCTGTTGCAGGTTATTTGTTTCAAAAGGTCATGGCTTTAAATACAAGCAAATGCAAGATGCCTATTTAAGTGGCCAAATGGAGAGAGACAAGGTACATAGAAAACAAAGCATGGACTGTCTACCTTACCCTAATTATTCCAAAAAGAGAAATAAAAAAAATGGAAGTGTATGCTGCTACACTGCTCAATCAGGGATTATTTCTTCTCCAATTTGGTGCAGATCTGATCATTGGAGACCTATATTTTGTCAAGTGTTCAGGCAACAAACCTGTCAGGTGGCTTGCAAAGTCTAGGGGTGTGCAGACTTACTGTTTAACCCACATTCTTGACACAGATAGGAAAATATAGCATAACTAAGGTTATTCAGCCAGCCCTTGTGAGAGCTGGTCCCCAATTTCTCCTTCACCCAATCTTTCCAAGCTATTGCTCTGATACAGCATCAAAGCCAGTAAAAGCACATTTGAAAATGAAAGGTCTATCACATTCCACGCTTCTTTTGAAACATCAAAAAAGGCACATAAAGAAGCGGTAGGACTAGAAAAAGCTGACGAGGAGCAGGACAGTGCCTGTTAGACCGGCAGGAATAGCTGGAGGTGAACCAATGTGCAGTCTATGAAAAGGCAAGAGAGAGAACCAGAAATTTGCTGCTGACAAGATGAAACAGCCCACAGCTGTGTCATGCTAATAAAAAGTTAATTTCAACTTTCAGACACTCTTCATGGTACTTTACAGTTCAATGGCGCCACGCTCATTCATTGTGCCACCTCACCTGCCGGGGCCGAGTCTATTTACAAGCTCTCAAGATCCAAAAAGAATTTGAGGAAACTATTTTATTCCTGCAAGACATCGATGGGGATAAGGACACTTGTGATCAGGCTGGGCAGCTACCCCTGTGTCCTTGCAAGCTCAAGCTTTGGACTTTGAATAAGTCCAGAAACAAGCATTGGAGGATCAGGAGCTTTTCCTCAGCCACAGTTCATGCCATCACTGTCAAAAAATGGGGATAAGCCGAGTTTTCACTGAAATTTTTTTAAAAAAATACAATAAAATCGTAAATGCCTGGGTAAGTCTCTGGTCACCCTCATGACCTACTTCTTTGAGGCAGAAATAGACAACCTACAAAACTTTTTTAAAAGTCAAGTCACTAAGTTTCTACTATGTTATTTTCTGAGATCATAAATCCAAGCTGTAATGTATACCTTGAAGCAGCCTCTAGGGATATTATACTTGGTGATGTTTAAGAAATATGACAAAATTGTAACCAGTTGTAATTTGCACTTGTAAACAAAACTCCAATAATTCTTCACATGTCAATCTTCTTGGTGTTATTTTGCTCTGGTCTTGGAAATAAGTCATAGTGACCATAGTGACTTAAGGTAAAATATACATTATATTTCCTACAAAGACCATGTGATTAGAAAAGCTACTATTTTGAAACTTAAAATCTTGGATATGATTCCCACATTCAACACTGATCGATTCATTCTAAGCATCATTTAACTCCATCCCTCCTGACATGTAAATTGAGATATAATAAAAGCTTCCTTGTCCTGCTCAGTTTACAAGGGGGTTAAAAACATTAAATAAGTAAATGTTCGGCAAATTTTGTAGAAAGATTGTTATTATTAGACATAGCAACATCTAGCTGTGCCTCATAATGAATCTATTCAACATACTTCTTGAATTAATGAAAAATTAATTACTCATACTACAAGCAAGGAAAAATTACCATATGACTTTATTTCAACAAATATATTTTAGTTGAAAATGCTTTATGATTCATGGTTGCATTATCTTTAATATTCTATTATATATCCCTGAAAAATTAATAATACTGTGATATCTTGTTTGCTATAATTACTCTTTCTTCAGCTATTAGGTCCTCTACTCACTGCACTTAGTGTCTTGCTTTAACAGTGATGTTTGTTCTCACAGGTCAGTGGGTCCATGTTGCATAAATGCTTCTGTTTTTGAGAATACCCATTCTATATCTTTTCTACTATGATGAATAACCTTGACTCTCAACTTGATTGGATTGACAAACACCTAGGAAAATAGTAAAGCACATTTCTAGTTGTACCTGTAAGGGTATCTGCAAAGATGTTTGGCACCTTGGAAAGCAAACTGATGGGAGAGACCCACCCTCAATGTGAATGGCACCATCCAAAACTCTGGGGACAAGTGGAACAAAAGCAGGAAAAAGAAGTCCAGAAGCAGACTTTCTAGCTCTTTTCCTTCTCTTCGTGTTTCCTAGTATCTATGAGGTAAGCAACTTTTCTCCACCACACCATTCTGCCGTGATGTTTCTGCCTCCCCATGCCCTAAAGCAATGGAACCAACCATTGACTGAAACCTCTGAAGTCATGAGCCAAAATAAATCTTTCCCCCTTTAAATTATCTCTAGTATTTTGTCTCACTGACAGAAAGATAACTTACCTATGCTAACCAGTCCAAGGTCACTGTGAAGGGAAAGGTCTGGGGAGATTTGACATTTGGTAGTTATATTAGCAGACTCTCTTCTGAACAGGACATAGCTACCAAGGACATAGTTCTCTGCAGATCCAGTATGCAGAGGAACTTGATCCACTATCAGAAAAATCAAGGATCAAAGAATCAAAGAAGAAGCTACCAGTTCTTAGGTTGTAACTGACAGTACATGCTGGTTCTTCCAAGGTCCTTTCCCTTCTGATCTCTTGCTTAAGCATTCTTTTCCTCATGGAAATCACTTTGAATCAAATTGTTCCTGTTTTTTCAGAAAAGATTCAATTAGAGAATTTATTCTTGATTTTGGTGTGATGATATAAGGAAGATTTAAGTTCAGCATGATAGAAGAAATGAATTGGGGAAAATGTCCATGCAATTGGTTTGTTTACTAATTAATTCACCTATTTATTAAGAGGATAGCATAGGATTTTGATCACAAATTCAAATAGTATGAAAAACTATTCAAAGAAAAGCAAGCCTCCTTTACAATTCTGTCCCTAAGCACTACCCTCTATAGGTAGCCACAGTCAACAGTTTCTTATATGACCTTCAGGGAAACCGTCCAAGAAAATATTTTTCTATGGACACTAATAAGTACCTTCCCTTGGTTCAACTTAAAAATATAATGTGAAGATCTATCCATAACAGCATATATAGATGCACTACATTTTTTCAATTTATTCTAGGATTGCATCAATATTTGTCAGTGTCCTATTGATGGGCATACAGGTTGTTTCCTATTCTTATTCTTTTAACTATTTTAAATGCAAAAATAAACTGTTTTCATTTAGACTTCTTTGTTTATACATGCAAATAAAACCAAAGAACAGATTGCTAAAAGTAAGACTTGCAAATTTTGCACATTTTAAATTTTGACACCTTTGTCCAATTATGTTTCAAAGAGGTTGGACCAATTTTTACCATACCTGCATTATATATGAATTCTCATATGCTTACCCATCCTGTCAATTTTCCAATTTTATAGCAATCTTCAGCTTGGTACATGAAAAATTTTGTTTTATGATATGAATTTGCATTTCTTGAATTATGAATGAGATTGTGGGGTTTTACATGCTGAAAAAAAATACTGTTCTTTCTAAATTCCTTTCACAGTCATTCCTTGTTCTCTCTCTCTCTCTCTGTCTCCCTCTCCCTCCTTCCCTCCCTCCCTCTCTGAAAGAAGAACCCAGATAAAGATTGAACCAAGTGCCTTGCACTGTGCTACATCCTCAGCCCTTTTTTAATCTTTCATTTCAGGTGGAGTCTCACAAAGTTGCTAAATTGGCCAAGTTGGGCTCATACTTGCAATCTTCCTACCTCAGCCTCCCAGAGTGCTGGGATTACAGGCAGTTTCACGATATCCAACTTATTCTCTGCCTATTTTCCCAGGTCATTTATATTTTTCTTGTCTGTCTATAATAACATTTCATTTAAATTTTGAAGATACAGTACATATTTAATGCAGACATAGTAAAAATTGTTACAACCTTTTTGCAGTGTAATTCAAGATAGAACATACACAGATTTTTTTTTTTTAGTTTTGCTTTTTTACTTTTAATCAATTTTCCATGGGAAAGTTTTAATTATTAGCAACAAAATTAATTTCTGTCACTCATTAGTACATACTTGAATTGTTTCTTACTTGAGAAAACCTTACCTAACTCGAGGTTTGCTTAAAAATGTTTTACACGATGTCTTATAAAACTTTTATAGTTTCTTATTTTATCTTAAAGCTTTGGTGCATCCAGAATGTATGCTAGTGTAAGGAGAGAGACAGAGATCTAATTTTTTTTTCCTAAATGGCTGAAAATGTTGTCTCAATGCCATCTATTAAATAATCCATCTTTCTTCACTGATTTAAAATGTCACTTTTATCATACGTTAGATTCCCTGAAGTATTTGGGCCTACTTAGGATTCCATTCTGTTCCATTGATCTGTCTGCCTACGCAGACATTTTAGAAGTGAATACATTTATGGAGCTGTAATTTAGCATATGTGGGTCTATTTCCAGGCTTTGGTTATTTGTATTCTACGGAATGTTTATTTGTCATTGGTACCTCGAGTTTGACTTCCTCAAGGGCAAAGATTATGGATTCTCCTCCCTCTGTAATTCCCTGAAACACTAGTCTCTGCCAAGTTTGACATTTCAGAAACTGAAATCGAGCCATGTCTTTAGGCAGAACCAGTGATGGTCTGAGCGGTTCAAGTAAATGAAGCCTCCGCTTGAAATACTCAGCCCCCAAACAAGAATGTAAAGAATACTGTGAACCATTCATTCCTTTGCTAAGGGCACCACCTTATTAAAACACAAATATTTTGCATTCCACTAAGAATGCATTAACCATATTTTCTCCTTGGTCTAAAGTTTGATAGAAAGGCAAACTAACACTCAGAGTCACGCAATCTGGTAACAGAAGGAGGCATTGTGTCTCAGTATCACCGCAGAGTCTACAAGATGGGCGTTATTAATACCATTTAACAGGAGAGGGAACAGGCTAAGAAAAGTTTATCTGCAGAGTTAGTGAGAGGCAAAGCCTAGATTCAAACACACATCTGTCTGGTTCCAAGTATCATGCTTCTCTTGCTCTCTCGTGCTGCCGCCCAGAGACAGAGTTCCTCAAGCAAGGACAGGAAATAACTTCCACTTCTTGTTCCATCTCTGCCATGACTGCCTTGAGCACTGAATGAAGACTAATTTCTCACTGCAGCCATGCTCAGCGGGAAAGATGATCATGATAAATGATCAACGTCTGCCTTGGAAGTCAGAGGCAGCAGTGGCACTACGGGACACTCTATTTGTCCCTGTAAAACAGAGGACCAAAGAAACATTTTACCAACTTCACAGTTGTGCTTAGGAGCCACCCTAAAAATCAGTCCATTAATAAAATTTCATTCCTCAAGTAAAACCCAAGAAGCCAGTGTTAAAAATAAATTTTGAAAAACATAAGCAAAAAAGAGCAACATAGATGACATTCAAAGTATACTAAGCCCGCCAACTTGACCTGCTATGTCTTCAGCACCATTTTGTAAAAATTAGTTTGAATCCACTACTAGGAAGACTGTTGCTTCAAGTCTATTTTACACACAGATGGAGAAGAGAGATAAGAGGGCTGAGAGGTTAATGGTACAGCATCCAATTCTCCTTTTGTGCGGGTCTTTTCTAGTATTAGGTATGAAATTAACTAACAGAGTTTTGAATCAAATTCTACCCAGATTCACCAGATCTAAAAACCAGACCTCCTGATTGGGGTGATATTCAATAGCTCCAGGACCAATATATCTGGCCTTACTGGAATAAGTAAGCATTGTGAGTGGCCACCTGGTTTTGCCTCTTCCCTGTCTCTCAGAGAGCTTCAGATTTAAGTTAAGCATTCACCTCACGCGGCTCAGGAAATGTTAGCCTTACCCCAGCCTCTGACAGACCACATGGCCCTTGTCATCAACTGCATCAGCAACAGGCATGTGTTCCAAGAGGTGGGCAGAGAAAGCTCTACTATTTCTTTTCCTCTAACCACTGAAAGAAGAGTCAGAACTGTTGTAACACCTCCCTACCAGCCATCACTTAAAGGAGGGCAGACCAATAAAAAAAAAATTGCTGGGAAAATAGACCAAGACTCAGGCATGATGATGACTACATATGCACTGAACTGCAGTAGCTGAGTCAGTAAGTGGCTTGTCCCGTGCTTGCTCACTGACTTCCTCACCTAACTGCAAGGACATGGTAGGGTTAAGAACATAGACGGGTTGCAACACTGGCTGTGCCACTTATATCTTGTGTGAATGCAGGCAAGTTACATAAACTGTCCATAAATCTATTTCTCCCTCTACAAACTAAAGACAATTGTCACATCCCAGAATTGTGTAAGAATGAATGAGGCAGATCATGCAAAACGCTTAGAACTGAGCCCAACCTGAAACTACTCATTATCATATAAATTTTGGCCAATGTCTACTTCATGATAGCCCCTCTCCCAAAGAGTAGGGCCCCAATCCCACACTCCCTGTGTCTACACGGCTTACCTGCGATCTCCAACCATGAATTCAACCCTCTGTCTGCCTAGCCACTCCACCTGGTCATTCCAAGTATAGCTGCTCCTTTGCATGTACTTCTCTACTAATAGCATTTTCCCACCCAGCAGTCACAGAGACAACATAGTTAATAAAAACTTGAAATCTAAAAGAGCCCAAGTTTAGTGCTAGCTGCATTCTTGCACAGTTTAATGTTTTTCTTGCCACTGCACTACTTTTTCAGGGCCTGTTCCTGTGGGTTAATACTTACAGAAAAATAAAGTGCTAATTACAGCTCATATTTGGTCTTGTTTCTCTGCGGTCTTGATCCTGCTGCAAGAATCTTCCCTTCACATTGGTCCCAGCTGTTTAATTCATTTGGCCTCACTTTTTTCTTCTTTGCTCTGAGCTGCTAGGCTGAATTTCCAAAAAGAAACTGATAGGGAAATTTTCAAACGCATCTTTTAAATTTCTTTTGTCCTAGAAAATGAAGTTGCACAGCCCTCATACCAGTAAACGTGGCAGTTGGGTTGATGGGACAATGCTTTTAAAATCACATACCTATGGCTGTTTGCCATAGCCCAGCACCAGCTTGTCTGCCACTTTCATGCAGCCTCCCTGGGAACTGTGCCATGCTCAGCTATCATTTTCTGCTTATAAAAAGGAAGTGAGAGATCAGGACCATTAGATTCTATAAGCACTTGAATGCCCGAGAAATGCAAAGCAATGAGCTATTTTGCAGGACTGCTGGAGACAAGGAGTAGAGAGAGGAGAACAGAAATTATATCTTAAAACTCGACTGCATACCATTCTTCCACGATGTCTAAAGAGACAGGAATTCAAGGTGAGCATTTGAATGTTAAAACAAAATAGACAATGCAGCGATCTTCTCCAGCAAAACAGCAGCCAAACATATGTTGTGCTGAATGGAAAAGAAAAAAAAAAGTAGGAGAAACAGAGATAAATGAGACACACAGAAAAGAGAGAGACAGATTGTCCAGGGAGCAGACTGTTAAGATTCCTCTAGTTTTGCATGTGAAACAATTCTGTTCCATAAAGGGAGTTAAAATGAGGGAAAAAAGAAAAAGTCAAGCTGAACTTTAGAATCTCTGATTTCCCGACATATAATATTTCCCATCTGAGAACAACAATTTCAGGAGGCAATTCAAGGCTATATAATTCTGAAAATCACTCACAGGGCCAAAGAAACAACCATGGAGCATCTCAACTCCCTGATTCAAAGCTGAGAACATTATATTCATCTTTTTCTTCAGCAGTCTACAGTTCCAAGGCAAATTAATGGGTAGCCAATGAGATTTCAACATGTGGGCTGCGCTGCTCTTTCTTCCTGTGGTACCTGCAACCTCTCCCCAGCTGCCTGGCTATGGAGAGACCTGTTTTGGTGTGCTTTTTTAATTTACTGCTCATCCACTAGATGGAATGCTGCTGAGATTGCAGGGTGGTAAAGAACTTCCAGTAGGTGATGAGGCATGCTTGCACGCTGCTGCTCACCGCTCTCAGCTGCCGGGGCTGCACAGCCCTTGTGGCCGTGGAAATTACACCAGCCCACTAGCGTCTTGGGCAGGAAGAAAACTAACTCAGAGAACTTGGATTGTATTAAAAATCAAAAGCCAACTGACGGGCTACTTTCTGAACTCACCCAGGAAGCTCTTAGTTGGAGTCATCAGATATCAGATTTAACAATACTCTGGGAAAGATTTAGAAGAAAAACCTGATGGAATTGCTTTTTTAAAAAATTCTCTATTTCTCTCTCTCTCTCTCTCTCTGTCTCTCTCTCTCTGTCTCTCTCTCTCTCCCCTCTCTCTGTCTCTTTCTCTCTCTCTCTCTCTCTCTCTCTCTCTCTCTCTCTCTCTCCCCCTCCCACACACATACACACACACACAAGTGTGTGCATGTGCTTATGAATCAAGATGAATTTTAGAATGCATATTAAAGGCTTCAGGACAAAGTAAATTTCAAGATAGTATACTACAGCCATCAAGAGGTATCTCGTGCATTTTTTAAGTTCAGTAAAGCCCCCAAACCATAATCGAGCCTGAAAGCACAGAGTAGAAAATGGGAAAAAATAAGCAAAAAATAATTTTAGGGTTGAAAGATAGTATTTTTAAAATAAGTGGATTTAGGGATGTAGCACAGTGGTAGAGCATTTGCCTAGCATGTGAAAGGTTCTGGGTTTGATCCTTAGCACCAGAAAAAGAAAAAAAAGGGAGCAAGAGTAGAAAAAATGAGCATAAGGGATGTATGAATATGTAGAAATATAGACAACAAGCATGATTATATACAACTGATTTGTCATTCAGGAGTCCTAGAAATGTTTAGCACCTGATCTAGGATGGTGTCTATTCTCTGTGCTGTGGACAAGGCTATGAAAAAGACAACACTCCTATAGAACTTATTGTTTTCTTAGAAATGCAAGGTAAACAATACATTAATGAAACTAGTTTACTCACTATCCACAAATGATTCAGATAAACCACTTCTCTCAGCATTTATACCAGTCACAGTAAAGAAAAGTAAAAACCTATTTGAATCATGACACACTTTTATAGATTCTGAAAACATGACTCCTTCAATGGTATGATTATTTTTATTTAACATACATTCTTTATTTTTTATCATTCTGTATTAATACACAAAAAACATCTTCAAGCTCGTAAATACGTGGACTAAAGATTTTCTACTTTCAGCAGATAAAAATATTTTTATCTCCATTTCATAGTTATTATGTTAACACTTTCAGGTTTTCATTTGTAAATAAGTTTTCCTCAAAATGAAATAAAATGCCATACAATACTCAAATAACTGGACATAGCAACCATATAAAAAGACAGTCCTGTTGAAAATAGTCACCTAACACATAGCTCCACTATGCAATAGTTTGAATTCTTGTCAGGTGACAGAGGAAACTGTAAAGTTGATAATGAAAGGCAATTGAGAAGGAAAAAAATGAGCTGCAGATGTAGTTCAGTGATAGAGCATTTGCCAAGCATGCACAGGACCCTGGGTCAAACCCCAGAACCATTAAACAAAAGAGAGAGAGAGAGAGAGAGAGAGAGAGGAAAAGAAAAGAAAAAGAAGGGAAGGAAAGTACATGAATGGATTGCATGGAAGCCAAATTTAAGCAAATCTCTATATCAAGTCAGGCACATATCCTGGGCTGTGAAAATTGATTATAAAGCCTTTCCTTTGAAGGACAGTCTGGAGTCCGGTGTTGTTTTCTCTGTGGGAAGAAAGTCAGTAGCCTAAGCCACTGAGGAAGGATCAAAGGAGCCAGTAAAAGTATTTACCTTATGGTAGTTCCATTCAAAGGGTGAAGGACATCAAACACATTTATCTTCTACTCAGCATCAAGGAACAGGAGAATAGAAGAACAGGTGATTCATGGCATTTCCCTCTTCTTTCACTTTCATATTAATCACATAAAGTCACATAAGTGGACTGCTAGGTCCTGGAAGAAGTGATGTGGCAATGAAGGTATCCAGAAGAGACCTCTCTGAGCTCAAAACCCACATTGTTCCTCTGCAATGCCCTTACCCTCTTTGAATTCAGTTTCCTTACCTCCAAAACAACAGAAGATGACTAAATAAAGCAACTCTTAAGTAAAGAACATATTATTAGGAAGAATCATACAAAATATTCAATGTGGGTTACAGAATCAGTAAGCTAATATCATTCCTTAAATTGACAAAAACTGCATATCATGGTGAATGTAAAAATTCATCTATTGATACTTCCATCGCTTTTCACCAAAGTAACAGAATAATCAAAAATAACTTTAAACCAGCATTCAAACTGAAGAAGAACTGAAGAAAAATCTATAAAAGAGCAAAATGGGTGTTATCAGTAAATACAGAAACTAAAAATGTCCTGTGAAACAGAATTTAATTTCCAATTAATAAATTGCATATCTTTTTCATATTTTTGGCTTGATTTTTGAAAATACTAACTTCTTGTATTACTTTTCCTTGTTTTCTCAATTAAAAATGTTTTAGCAGAGAAATTGTTGGTTTTGAATCTATAACTTTCAATTAGCTTTGGAATAATATGTTAAAGTTTTTAAAATAAAAATTTTCTATCTAAGAAATAACACCTTAATTTTTTTAACTCTTTAATATTTTTATAGTCCATTCATCTTCTAGTGGTTATGTTTTTAACTTCCTCCTCTTCAAAGACTCTTTGTGAGATTCTTTCCTGTTTTCTTTAGAGTGGGTTGAAAGCATTTCAAAAATACAGCAATCATTGCTGCATTTCATTTATGTCACCTTCTTACAACACCATAAGTAATATGTAAAGATCAATATTAATTTTATGTCTGATTGCTGGTTCAGTGCCATGTTACAGGAAAAAATTGTTTTGTGTGGATTCTAATATTCTTCTGTTTCCTCTTGAGAAAAATAGCCAGTAACTTTCGCTGTGTTTTGCCATCCTCTATCAGATAAATGTTACTCAGGTGCTTTAAGAATAAATGAGATTGAGAATACGGAAACACATTCTGCCTCAGTTCCTCTTCAATAATGTTAGACTTACCTAGGCAAGATTAAGTTTTTAAAAGTAGTATGTTTAATTTTAAGGCAATGAATGATTGCTACTTTAATAAGCAATATGTGTTATTTATTGCCAAGTGGTTAAAATATATAAACCAGTTAAATAATTAACACAACACCTATATTTTCTCTTAAAAGAATCAGACAATTAGTATCTACCAAGCACGCCACACACTGACCATTTGCAGAATATTAATCTGCCTCCCTCAGAGTATCTCTCAGTCAATACTGTGTAGCAATTTACATGTTTCCTTGACGAACTCATACTGGGCAAGTGATGCTGTAATAACAGCCAAATCTCAGTGGCTTAGAACCACAAAGCTTCATATCTGGCTTTGCCAAATATTCACCACAGGCCAGCCTCCACCAGAGCCACACTGCAAGCAGCTCTGTCTGAATTCATGCCTAAGGACCACTGAGGCAGGGGAAGCAGCAGCTTAATAAATCAAGCATTGAAGATTCTTCCAAAGAGCCCCCAACATGACTCTGTCTTGCTTCATTAGGTGAAGCAAGATGCATGGCTTTACCCAGTGTGTGGGGGGAAGGAAGTGAATTCCTCCTAGTGCTGAGGATGACCAGGCATACTTGCTGGATGGCACTGAAGGTGGCCATGGTGCCCATTCATTCGGCCACAAAGGAATGAAGGAAGGAGAAATAGTTTTAACAAGTGGCCCAACAAGTTTCCACCCTCCTTTTAATGTCTTTCCTCTTGTTTCTTTCTAATTCAGACCAGGAGAAACAGATGAGTAGAGTAAGAGCCACCACTTTCTCTTATAGTAACTCTGACTTGTAAATGTAATCCACAATTTAAAATGATTATTTCCTTCTTTTGTGTTTTCAGGATAGTGACCTTGACTGGCTTCAGAATTTCCCAGAAAAATTTGGGATAGTTTAGACCAGACTTGAGAATGTTAAGAATAAAAATATCTCCCACACCCTGCAGAAAACAAAACAAAACATAGTCCTTAACATTAACTTGTACTCAGTGCTGGATGCTATTCTGAGTGGTTTATATTGATGCAGGGATCTTCTCATATAATCTTCATGGCAACTGAATAAAGTATGCAGACTCTGATCATCTCTATACTACAAATGAACAGAGCACAAAACTAGTTAGTGAAGGAGCACAGGTTTCCTTCCTGCCGTGGACTCCAGCAAACACACCACAGTGAGTAACACTGGCAAAATATTTTATCATATAATGCCATTTGAATTTGTGAATTTATGGAAATGCCACTTTAGAGTTGTAATTCTGAGAGTTTCCAAATCAGCACTCAACCACATTCTTCCATTAAAAAATAAATAAATAAATGAATAAAAATAAAAATAAACTGTTGCATTCCTATAAGTCAAATAGGACATATAAACAGAATTTTTGAAACTACTTAATAAAAATTTACCTGGCTCTGGACTCATTAGAGAATTTGAAATATTACCAAATATGAATAAGAATGAAAGTTTATGAGTATTCAAGAAGTATAAAGGTATTCATAGCTACCACATTGTATAACTCTATAATGACATTTGTGTAGGCCACCTAAATGTCGCCCCCTGGAGTCAAACACAGTATGAAAAAGTTCTTGAAGTTCTAATGGAAAACCAGCCTTTAGCTACCATAATAATCTTCTGGAGGAACAGAGTCAATATAAAATATATGTATCCTTATACAAAGGAATTTGCCAGGTAGGCTTACAGGATCAGAAGTAGAAAAGTGAAAAACTGGGCATGTGTGTACTGGAGAGCCAGAGGATCCAGTAGCAGTCGAAGGTTGAAGACCAGGAAGCTACTATAGTCGCTGGTGTGTCTGAAGGCCAAAGAGTCTGTGTTGGAAGACTGCAGAAATGAGACCAACATCCAAAGGCAATGACAAAGACCAAACTCCTCCAAAAAGGGGGAAACACATCTTTCTTCTTTCCCTTTTTATTCTGTCCAAGCTACAAGCCTATTGGTTGATATCACCCACATCGAGACTGAGTCTTCCCACTTCAGTTTGCTGGTTCACAAGTCAATCATCTCCAGACACACCCAGAACTTATTATTCAGCTAGGTGGTTCTTACGCAAGTTGAGCTGACATATCATATTAAGAATCCCACCTACTTTCCTATTTCAAGACACTAAGTCTTAACAGAAAGTCTTATTTTGATTTTCCTTTTCCAAGTATCTCAAAGAATTTAAAGCCTTAAATTATTTGCCCAATTATTAGTTGAGAAAATATAATAAGCAATATGAAAAACAGTTTTAACTAACAGAATACCTTGCATATTATTATGTCACTGTCTGGGTTTACATGTGTAAATAATATTGACTCAAAAAGGGGACCTACAAAAATAGTTGAATTTAAAGAACTATATTTACTCAAGTGTAAAATAACAGCCACTAAGTTCGCCTATTTTAAAACTTGTTAGTAATGTATTATGTTGCACTATAGACTGGGTTTACTGGTGTCTATGAGGAAAAGTCATACAGTAATTATTTTCATGAATGCAAGAAAAAATATCACTTCAGTTCATGAACTTCACTGTCTTCATATCCAAATCTTCAGAAAACTCCTGAATTGTTCCTCTCCTCCCACAAGTTCCCACAACATCTCTCTGCAGTACTACCATTGTGTCTTAATTTTGTCCTAATCCTATTTTCGATCCCCTAGCCTTCTCCAGTGTCAGTAAACTGCTGTTGATCTTGAGGAATCCTTTGTTGTACATCCCACTGAGCTACTTTGTGCAGAGATTTGCCCCTTTTGAAGACTTGCCAGAGTGGTCTTTGTGCTGGCTGCTTCGCTGAAGGAATAAAGCGGAATGCCTTAGGTAAGAATTTTGCAGTGCCTTTTCAAATGGTATTTGTACACTTTAGTAGTCATCATAGAATCTCTGCTGACCTGAGAGATTTGCAGCTTTATAAAATCTGTGGCAGATGCTAAGAATATTCATCAATACCTTTCTTCTTTTGAAACAGGTCTCAGAAAAGAATGACTTGTGGGCAAATATTGATTTCTTTTCCCAAAGATCAACTATTAAGTACAAAAGGACACCTGAACATGAAATCGAAAGGTTTATATTGTCAAACTAGGACAGAAGGTAGAGGAAGAAGACATTTCCCCACCTCAGGTTACATGGGCTGGGGGGCAAATCAGAAAGGGGATGCCTGTGTCTGTGGCATTTATGGCAACTGAACCTAAGAAAATGAAGTCATTTGGGACTGGAATGCTCAAATTTAACTTCTTAAAAAATTTTATTGTATTTTTAACTGAATTAATTGTATACAGTTTGGGTGTAAGGTGCATTAGGAAATGATCAAACCAAGGTAATTAGCATATAGATCATCTTGCATGTTTATTTCATGTTGAAAACATTCAAACTCCTCTTTGCAGATATCCTGAAATGTACAATACAGTAGTAATGTTCAAAGGAAGCACCAGGGAGCTTGTTACAATGCAAATTCTGACTCGCTGGGTCTCAGGTGGACCCAGGGCTTCCACATGTCTGAATGGATTCCTGGTGATGCTAATTCTGCACACACAGGGACCACACTCAGGCCACTTGCTAGTTGTTTTCAGTGACTGTGTCCTACAACAGGGATCATCTGCACCCTTTGCAGCAAAAAGGGCAAGAGCAGAGGCTCACATCACATCTGCATCGCCTGCTTCTGAAACATAAAGAAGGGCTAAGGAGCCCCCCAGTGGCGCTCTCTGCCCATGAAACAATTGCACCGATAGGAGAAAGAGACTGAGTCAGGTGAGCAATCACCCTGCTGCGTGTGGGGAGCATTGAGTTTGGTTTTCACATTACCGGCCTCAGTGAGGTGGAACAGAGGATTACAAAGGGATAAGCTAAATGCCAATTGCAAGTGTATTGTTGTGGTCACCAGCACCTTTTCCATCAGTATTTTCCATTTCTCCAAAGCTATATGGAGCGCTAATCTGTTTAGGTGATTTCTCAAGAGAAAATGAACAATACCTGTTCCCAAGAGGCAAGGGTAGCGAAAGTTAAAAACGGTATTTTCTTTTATCCCAAAGCCTCCAAAATGTTCACAGATCTTATTATTATCATAAAAATAAATGACAAAAGGGATTTAGTTCAGTGAGAAACCATCCACTACTGACCATGTAGAGAAACTTAAAACACAGTACCTTTTACCTTTCAGTACCTTCTAGCCTTTGGCATTGAGATAAAACTCCAACATGAAAAATTCTAATGATCTATAATTTGAAGAGCTGGCTGTTTTAACAGAGATCATGGCCAAAGAGTTAGAAAAAGAAGGACTTCAAACTCAAAACTAAAAATAGTAGATTTATGCTCAGATGGGTTTGTTTCTTCAGAAAACGCTCCATTGATCTTACTGAAAGTCTTCCAGGTGAGTTACTTGCTCTGTCCAAAAGAAGTGACCATCTAAAAAAGCAAGAAGGTATTTTTAAACTAACAGTTCCCTCTAGTTGAGACAGAGACTTAGGCCAAACTTTACAGAGAAACATTCCCCACTGGCTTTCCAAAAACAGATATCAATATCACAGAAAAAAATGTAAGAGAAATCAGACCAAAAAATGTTTCAAAGCCAAGTGTGATTGTAATGCATCTCCTAGTGGTAGAGATTTGGGTTGGAGCCTGATTAGGACAACAGCCAAACAGAACCAGGCCTGATTTACATTACTCCTGAGGCAGGGACAGTCTCACTCGTAGACAGAGGGCAGGGGACCATCTGTGTGAAATGGAAGGGTTCTTCAATGCCAATCTCAAAGTCACTTCTTTCCAAAATTCCAAATTAGAGACCATTTTCCCGTAATATGTCCATGGCAGAAATAACACATGGAATTATTTTGAATCCTTGGGATATTGCCTTGATTTGTTATGAGAGCCTCTTTAAATTATCTAGCCATAAAACCTTTTGTTTTCATGAAAGGAGTAAGAGCAGAAACAAGAAAAAAAAAAGAGCAGGAACAAAGGAAATGTCTGGAGGTAACACAAGGCTGATTAGCAAGTCACCCAGCAGTGATGATAAGGATGTTGGGATTATCATGTGCCTGAACACAGAAATAGACCTTTACCAAAGGCAAACTGAACATTCTTTAAATTTTTGCCTATGGTGTAATGAAAGCAATCACAAAACCATGAGTGACAGGCCAAAGCTGGTACTCCACACCTCAAGCTAAATCCATACAGAAGAAGAAAAAGAAGGGCTATTTGCAATTAGAAGAGTAAAATGACAGACATGTTTGATAAAATTTGGTTTTAAAAAAAACACCTAATTGGACATGCTCATTTCATCTGTAGTTAAGATATTCATAATACTCAGGAAACAAAGTTCTTCATATCTTGGAGCGCTTATATACACTTAGGTAACATGACTTCCCCTCTGGGAGCAGAGCATTTCTGATACCAAACAGCTGTTTTTACCTCCCTGTTACAAATGGCTGTGATTCATCTATGTTCAAGGTATCTATCCCAACTTCTCAGGAGCAGCTTGAGGCTATAAAGAGAGCGCCTTGCTTTTTATGTAAATAGAAAGTAAAAGTGCAGGGGGATGGATAACAGGTAATGCTGTCACACCAAGAAAAAAAAAAAAAACACTTCAAGCAGATGCCAGAGAAAGTTCTCCCATCCTCTGAGTCTCCTCTTCCTACTTAACCACATTGCTCCCCCTTCAGATGTCCTTGATACAACTCTGACTATCCTGAGAAATGATTTTCAAACCAAATTATCTGTTGAAACATGTGAATCAGGGAAGTGAGCCTGAAACAAAAGATTATACATTTGCACGTTTCTTTACCCAGGGTTTTCTGGTGAATTGCTTCATTCAGAAGACAGTTCTCTGAGTTTTTCAGCACTGCAGCGTAACTTGGGCTCCAACAGCTCATGAATCTGTTTCTGGCCACAATGCCATCCTTGGAGTGCAAACTTGCAGAGTGTGTCAGACTGACCTTTGCTCCACTGCTGCTCTTGATCCTGCTGCATACAGATTTGTCCTTCCAGAAAGGCAGAAACCATGAGACCTAAATAGCTCAGCAAAGTGAGCAGAATAAATTTCTATTTTTCTTTTGGTAACTAACTGCAGTCTCCCAAGGACTTCAAAATCATCCATTCGCATATTAATAACACACCCATGCATGTCACTTTGAACCTTTCTAGCCATGGGGAATAAGAGTAAGCAAGACAAAGCTCTAACGGCATAACTAAAGGGAAGATAGTCAATAATGAAAATCAAAATGCAGTCTTATGTAGTAATAAATGCTGTGAAGAAACAGAGACATGGACAAAGAAGGGATGGAGATGAAGGCCTAGAGCATCCCCAAAAATCTTTAGAACAGGGAGGGGAAGAAACAACACAGAAAAATGCAAAGTCACACCCTCTCCATAGGAACAAAACAAGGAAAAAATAGAATCACTTATGCTAAGTGAAAAGTATGCTTCCAAAAGGTAAAAGTGAGCAACTGGTCAAGAGCTACTGCCACGTCCTGTGAGAACAACACTAAAAAATGTCCATAGGGTTCAGCCAGAAGTGAACCATTGGTGATCTTGGCAAGAAACGTGTCTGTGCTACACTGGGGTTAGCATGTTTCATGGAATGAACCAAGGAATGAGTACAAAACCCCTCTTTCAAAGACTACAGAGAATCTTCAAAAAAGGATCTGAAATCTGATCTGGAATGGAAATTTTTGTCAAAGGAGGTCTTATGAGAATATCTCATAGACTACCTCCAAATGCTAATAGGAATGACTGTAGAGAGGAGAAAAATGATTCTAAAGAAAGAAAATACAAATCAGCAGCCAAGTTGTTAAGGAGGGTGGAAAGGATGGGATAGAGCACATGAGTGTAGAGCTGGGCTTTAAAAGAAACAGGAGTCTGCATCCGCTGTAAAAGGGAGAACGAATGGATCTAGGGCCAGATGCATAAGTAACATGCTGGTACCAACTGGAAGAAATTCTCTTGAGTTTGTCTTTATTTTCTCAGTGAATTATAGACAAGGTCATCAGCTGAAAGTGAAGAGGAGGAGTGTGAGAGGCTGGGGGAACAAGAGGCACAGTGAAACGGTGTCTTGGGGGTGGCAGCACTGAGCCCACAGTGCAGACCGCCCACTTGAGATTTAGGGTCACAGTCAGATGCCTCTCTACCTCCCAGGCTTCACAGTGCTGCTACTGAAAAATTTAGATATAATATTTGTATTTTAAGAAATTATGTCAGTCTATTTTTGAACTAGAAAGAATACAATTAAATAGAATGGGAATCATTCTTGTCTTAGTCACCTTCATACCACTGAGACACAATACTCAACACCCACAAAGTAAAGGAGGGGAAGTTTATTTTGGTTCATAGGTACCGTCCATGGTTGGCTGGCTCCAGGGCAGAGACATCACAGCAGAGGGGCACAGCTCAAGTCATGGTGGCCAAGAAGCAGAGAGAGAAGAGAGTAACCAAGGAGGAAGATAACACCTTCCCAGGTCATGCCCTCAGGGACCCACCTTTTCCAACCATGCCCCACTTCTAACAGCAAGCCTGCTGTGATTCGGTCACCTTCCAAAAGCCCCACCTTGGAGTCCATTGGACCTGTAGCAACATTCTCCATCCGAACCATAACAGCCACAACAGTTATAATAGGCAAATACACATGAATAGAGGAATGATGAAAAACCAATCCTTCCAGCCAACCTTTAAAATTATAATGGTCTGTATTCTCATTTCTCTCTATACATAGATTGGCCCTATTGAGGTTAGAGGGTCATTATCTTTGATTCAATAGTGCCATATAATTTATTTCTAATATCTACCATAGAAAATTGTGGAATCCTAGACAATTATTTGATCTTGGTATAACAAAGATATCAGATTGCCAACCTAATACCTTTCTTCCATTCTCATAATAACAGAATCCTTGACTTAGATGAGAAGATGACTCCAAGAATTAAGACTCCTCCATTTCCCAAATCCTTTTGCAGCAAGTTGTGGTTATAAAACTAAATTATGACAAATAAGACATAAAGAAAAGTGATCTGCTGCAATTTCTGGGAAACATTCCTTAAGAACATGACATACAATTTGTATTAGTCATGTTCCCATTATTGGTTCAAAATACCTGACACCCACAATTTAAGGACAACAGGTTAATTCTGGTTCACAGTTTCAGGGGATTCAGTCCCTGGTGTGCTCAGTCCAAGGCAGAAAAGGCATGGTGAAAAGGCATGGTGAAGGAAAGCTGATCAGCCCATAGCTGGGAAGCAGAAGGAAATTAAAAGCCAGAGAGAGCAACATATCTTATAAAAGCAGCTTCCACTGGCCACCTCCCCCAAGTTGTCCCCACCTGCTAACAGCACATTCAGATAGGAACTCATCAACAGGTTAATCCACTGAAAACACTGCTCCATGCTCCAATCACCTTTCAAAACACAAGACTTCTGTGGGACATTTTATGCTTAGGTTATAACACACTCCTTTCTACTTTTTAATACCTTGTTCTATAAGAGGAATAGAGTTCTGGTCATCTCTAAGCCACCCTAAGCATGGCAAAGCAGTGCACTAGAGGGAGTCTGAATATCTAACAGTTTTGTAGGGCCACCACAAACAGGGATGCAAATTACTAGCCATCATCAATATGGCAGAGAACAGTATCTCCATCATCCAGCCAAATTTGGTTATGATCGATATGCTTTCTAAGTCTTAGTTTTCTCTTCCTTAAATTATAGTCATTGTCAAACTTTGAATGCAATACAATACTATCTGTCTTCACATACAATACTGTCTCTCTGCTTCAGAGGAAATGTTTGCCTTCTTCCTGAATGCTGCCTAGTGTTACCAAAGACCTTGATGCCTAGAGTATCAAGTCCGCTCTTCATTCTCGCATTTAGGCAGAGGTGGTTCATCAGAATGCCTGTTCTCTGAGATTCAGCAACACAGTTCAGAAATTAGGGCTTGCTTGGCATGTACAGCAAACACAGTACTTTCTATGAAGCACTGAATCCCTCAACAATTCCAGGAGTGTGAGTAGTCTATTGTACTAGGCAGAAATCAAGAACTGAAAATGATCTCTCTTGTGAAAATATATTTCCAAATGATGTACTGTTTTTTTGGTTTTTGTTTGTTTGGTTTGGTTTGGTTTTCAGTGTTTTGTTTTGCTACACTGGATAAAATTAAAAATGTCTGCTCACAGAATTTATTAATTAGTCAGGGGCACCTTTATTTTCAATTCAGAGGAGCTAGCACAAAAAAAAGGAAATACGCCAAACATAATTATTTGCCACAAGTTCTGTAAAAAGTTCTGATCTTTAAAACATAAAATACTGAACCTAGGTTATTTTGATAATTTGAAAATAACTTTAAAATTTTTTTCCACATTTCATTTTTATTAAACAGGAATCAACTCTTTTTCACTGTTGTCATTTATTAAACATTTCTCTAGATTCTTAGGCAATTTTTAAAAAAGTAACCTGCAGAGAGAAAAAAAAGATACAATGTTTTAACAAAATTTCTCTTTTAAGAAAATAGTTGTGCTTTTTGCATTCTATGCAAATAGCATTAAGCCAATGAAAACTTTAGTAAAAGCCAGCAGTGGAAGTCTGCCTCTGTATTTTCTTTTGATCTCTCTCTGGATTTAATACCCTCATGAAGCTTGAATGGAATATATGCATGTCACAGCATGGCAAAGCGATAATATATTTTCCCTTGCTTCACTGAGCATGAGTTGTGTATCTTGCCATCTTGAGAGTGCACAGTGCAGCACATTTATCCCCATTAGAAAAGCTCAGTTCAATAATATATGGATGCTGCAGCCATTTATGACAAATATGTAAAATCATAACCTTATAAGTTCTAGAGATGGGTGCATATACATTGAATCTATCAACTGTGCATTGACAGATTTTTGCTGAAACTAGGCTTCCAACTCCAAAGAGTAGGAGGGCAAATGTATTGATTATATTTGTATCTTTGTATGGTCTCAAAAGGCTGTAACTTTAATTCTAAGACAGGAAAAAAGGAACAGTGCTTCATATTTCAGCTATATGTGAATTCGCCTTGCCAATTCTGAGAGAAAAGCTAGATATAGCAAGGTCTATATAAGTCTAACTTGATTAATTTTTGATAAAGCATTCAATTCTTTTTACTCTCATTCCAAGGCCAAATATAACAACAATGAAGAAATATATTTCTAAAAGTGGCCCAATAATAAGCAAATATTCATGGTTCTAGCCCCAATACTTACTGGTTGTATGACCAGGGGCAGATTTACTTACCCCAAAGCTCAGTCTGCTCCCTTGTAAAATGGGGATAATAATGATACCTACTTTATAGGACTGTGTGTAAAGCACTTACCATGCCTTTGGCACCAAACAAACACTGGCTACTTTCATGAATGCTACTACCTCAAAACCTCCCCAGTACACCAGTCGGAAGTAGTGTGACCCATAAGAAAATAAAGGACAGAATCTGCCATTAACTGTGGTGTTTTGTTATCATCATCAGCTCCCTAGGGGTATAATGTGGTCCTGTCCCTACACACACTGGAGAAAGAAACAGGAGAGACACAGAACCTCATTTAGGTCTGAAAAATCCAACAGAAGTATTGTTTCTTAACCAGACTTACATTATAAGCTCCCAAATTTTGGTTTGTGTCTAATTGGTATACAAGAAAACCCCTTCTAGCAATCTTACAGCAAAGGAAATAGTGGCTAGGGGACTGACAAGAGCAGTATGCTGTGTTTTCTTAGCTCTGTAAACAGGGTTGACAGAGTTTGCATTTTTTCAATCTCGGGTTCAGAATTTCTTAGCATTAATTTATGCAAAAGTCTGTCAATTAGTGGATTTTTCCTGTTGATAAGGCTACAAACTCACTCCTCAAATTCTTTGGCTTTGAGAGTCAAAAGCTCTAACATTGAAAAATGTTTTACACCATTTTACATAAAATTAAGAATTCAAATACATTGCCAGCATTAAAATCGCATAGATAACCTTAATATACGCATTTCTCCAATTAAAACAGCACACAGTCATTAATATATTGTATTACATTATGAAGTCATAATTGCAGCCAAGCAGAAAATAATTACCATCTATCAGTTTTCATGCTTTACAGAAGCAAAATTATTTTCCATTTGTTCTAGAAGTTCTCCAAAACAAATAATAGCTTTACAATGACAAGCTTTTCACTTTATGACCCAAGTGCCACCTGTCTCAGTAAAGCTGTCATATATCCTTCTGGTTTCAACTTACACGGAGCTGTTTCAATTTAAAAATTTAATCCAAGGGCAAATCTTTCTGATTCCATTGTGAATACCGGGAACAACAGTGAAAAATACCGGGTCTCTTTCAAATGTGTTTCCACGTGAAAACAAGTGATTTCCCACATCTCTCAGATCAAACCTAAAAACTGTGCCTTGAAATTAATTTAAGTCAGCAAACCTATAATAAACACCTACTCATATGCATTGATGGGCAATGCGCTCCCAGAGGTGGAGCCCTTACCCTCAGGCACCTTGTGGGTCACTGGAAAGCATGGTGGGTAAGGGCTCCAAATAATCACAATACAAAGGCAGAATAAGGAAAAGGCCTGAAAAATACGTAGCGTTGCAAGGTGCAGAGACGACACCGCTCAAGATCATCCGGTCGGATAGATGGATATCATTGCACAGATGTGATGGGATGTCGATGGACGTTCATCCGGGGAGATAGGGCTGGACATTCCGGGAAGAGGAAGCTGAACTACCAAAGACCCGGATGCAGGAAAGCGTGCGGCGTTTCCAAATCAAAAGGTAACACGGTTTGCTGAAGAATAACCTTTATAACGAACTTCTGTTTTTCCTGCCACCTAGAATCCTTTTATTATGCTTTTAGGAAAAGTCTCATTTTTCGTGAGAAAGCCATTCCTTCCCCTACCGTGACCATTACGGTGTAAGGGTCCCTGTTCTTAGCTCCAGGAAGGAAAATGAGACCTTCAGGAGCAGCAGACTGAAGGACAATGACTCCTAGACCAATGGGTAGGTAACGTTAGTAGAGCTGGTAGAGAAGACAATTACAGCTGTGTTCTGCTAATAAACCAAGAAATCTGTGACTCTTAAATATGCTAATAATCACCTTCTATGAATAGGGGATCAACAAGAACCAAATTCAAAAGTAGCAAGAGGCAGTTTAGACCCTTCTACTCTAACCCCACATGCTCCTCTTTCTATCATGATTTCCTCACCAATTAAAAGGAAGAACTTCTTTCATGGTCTCCAAATTCTTTTTTTTTTTTTTTTTTTTGCGGCACCGGGAATCAAACTTCAAACTTCTCGCCTGCCAGACAGGCACTTAAGCTATCGAGTCAAACTCTCAGCCCTTCTCCAAATTCTTTAATGACATTATCATCCACCTAGTTATCCAAATTAGGTCCAGAGTCAGCCGCAGTTCCTCCTGCTGTGTAAATCCTGTTAGTCTGTATCAGTAAATCTTGAGGAGTCCACCTTCACAGTGACTTTCTAACTTCCCTCTCTATCCAGCACTGCTGCCTTCTTCATGCCTCAGGTAGAGGCCTCTGATTCTCTAGTTTAAATATTTAATCTCCAAACTCAGCATGGTGGTGCACACCTGTAATCCCATGTCTCTGGGAAACTACAGCAGGAGGATCACAAATTCAAGCCCAACCTGGGACACAGCAGTTTAGTGCATCCTGACTTAAAAATTAAACAAACAAACCAAAAAGGGCTAAAGATAGTGTACTGTGAAGACCCGAGGTTCAATCCCAAGTACCCTACTACCCCGACCCAAAAAGAAGTCAATCTCTGTATTCAGACAAACTAGGATTTACATTCCATACTGTGATCCTTAGTAACTTCCAGATCATCAATAAATTACTTAACATAGACAACCTGTTTGCTTATCTGTAAAATGAGGCTTAGGGAAGAATGACCATTGAAAATACATGTAAAGAATTTAGTCGAACACATGCCACATACTAAGGGTTAAACAAATACTATTATTATTATTATTATTCCAGTAATCTGTCAGTTGACCACCTTTGCTCCAATCTCCTCATCACTTTTCAGAGATTTTTAAATCTTCTTTGGCTGCAGAAAAACTTTTGACAGTTCTTTACTTTACAGTTTGTTTCTTCAAGCTGCATAGACAAAACACATTGGGGAACTGTGGAATCAATTTACCTGGTCCAGCCACCACAGCTTGTATTTAAAGAAAGAAGATGACATCAGAGAATTGAGTTGAGGAGGAATTTGAGAAGGCACTTTCTCAGTTTGGCACATACATACACATGGGCATGAAGGGGGAGAGGGGCTGGGTCATAATGTAAAATGTTGTACCACAGCCTGGTAAACAAAATTGAAATCCACTGGCCTCTGGAACAAAATCCAATCACCTCACAGTTGACCTCTCCAGCCTGACTCCACGGTGGCGATTCCACACAAAATCTACAAAGAATTCGATGGACTTCATGCCATTTCTCTAAAATGTCATTCTGTATCTCCTTGCTTTGTTTTGTTTATTTCTTAAATAAATTTTACTGAAGAAAAAGCTATACACAATACTATATACCCACTTCAAGTATACAATGTGATAGTTTTAGTAAATACATGCTATCCTATAATTATTACCACAATCAACTTATGGACTATTTCCATAACCCCGAAATGCCCACTCTTATGCTTTTCTGTCCACTCATTCCCCATCCTCTGGACCTAGCACCACGATCAGCTTCCTGTCCCTACAGATTGGCTTTGTCCACTACGGAATTGCATTTAACTGGGCCGATGTAACATAGACTCTTGTGTCTGGCTTCTTTTGTGCAGCATACAGCTTCTGAAATTCATCTGTGCTGTTGAGTATATCAATAGTGTATTTCTTTTTATTCTTGATGATCCATTACATATATGGACATGTTACAATTTGTCTATCTGTCTTCCTATTGAGGGAAATTAGACTTATTTGCAGTTTTGATCTATGATGAGTATAGCTATTAACAAAGCATATGTAAATCTTTGTGTGAAATATATTTTAATTTCCCTTGAGGAAGTAAGTATCTAGGAGTAGAATGATTTGGTCTATAGCAAAGAGTATGTTTAATTCTGTAAGAAACTGCCAACCTGTTTTTCCAGAATTGCTATATCATTTTCTCTTTCCACCAGCACCATACGACGGTGTCAGTGGTTGTACATCCTTGCCAGCCAACACTTGGTATTTAAGTCTCTTTAATATTAGCCATTCAATTTGGTATATAGGTGTATGGCACCAGTATTTTAATTTGCATTTTCCTCATGTCTGATGATACTGAGCCTCTTTTCAGCATAATTACCCATCCTTTAATTTTCCTTTAAGAAATACCTGCTCAGATCAATTGTTTATTTTAATTGGGTTGCTTCTCTTCTTACATCCTTCAAGAAAGAAATGTTTATACTTTCCTGGGTTGCTTTATATAATTCCACATGCTTTAGATGGTGATTCCCCTCTTTCTGAAATACTTTGTTTAAAGCCTTGCTCACGGGCTCCTTCTCTGCTCACACCTCTCAAGTCACCTCTTCAGTCACCCTTTCCTCTGGGCTCCCACAGCTCCTGGTCCACACATTCCATGGAGTGGCACCTAATATCTCATGTCTCTGTCTCCTCCTATCTCTGAGTTTCATGAGGGCAATGGACAAGCTTTTTTGTTTTTTGTTTCTTTCTTTGTATCAGAATAGGGCTTAACATAGTACCCAGAAAAATAAGTACTCCGGCGTAGGGTGTGACTGTTAATCTTGATACGTCAGCTTCATTGGACTAAGAAGTGCCTAGATTAGTAAAGCACAGTCCTGGGTGTGTCTGGGTGGGTCAGGGAGGTGTACCTCGAGGTGTGTGTCTGGTTTCTCACACTTCTCTCTCTGGCACTCTTCCCTCCTCTGCCTTCTGCCACCATGAACTAAGCATTTTTGTTCCACCAGCATTTTTGTTTCTCCATGTTTTTGCCATACAGCTTGCTGATCACAGGTTGAATTCCCTTGAAAATATGAGCCAAATTAAACTTCTCCTCCTTTAAGATGTGCTGTTTGGTATTTTGTCCCACCAACAGAAAGGCTAATCAAAAACTTATTACCAGAGAAGTGGGATCATTGCTGTGACTATACCTAACCATGTCCCAGAAGCCTTTGGGACTAGTGTGTTAGAGTTTGTAAAAGTTTGAAGATATAAGCTAAGAAAGTTCTGGAATGTTGTGAGCAGTGTTTGATGGATGATACTGGCCATCGGTGGGTATTTCTTGCTACCTTTATCCCGATTTATAACAAGAATCAAGGGTAAAAGGTAAAGCAGAACATTTTGAAAAACTTAAAATTTGACCCAGTAGCTATATATAAAGTTGGGGCCAAAGAGGGTGTGGCTACTAAGGTGATTACACCATTACAAAGAAACCAACCATGCTGTAAAGAGACAAGAAGAAAGATGCCTTGAGGGAATCAGCAAATTCTCACTATGGCTAGCACAATGATGCAAAATATCAACCTTTCATTTTGGAAACAAGTTCTTAAGACTCACTCTTTGAGAAGGGCCTCCTAGGGAATTGTTTTCCCAAGATTCATTTCATCATGCTCAGCCATCCAGGCATTCAGAGGCTGCTGCAGTCATGGTCCAAGGGAGCCTGGCTATTTCTTCCACTGACAGTAGACCAACCTTGGCATCTTCCACAGGATGCTCTTTTTATGGGCATGCAGAATACATGAATTGGGAGATCATGGAGGCTTCCACCCAGATACCAAAGGACATTCTTAGAGGCCACACAAAGAGTGCCTGAAAGAGCAGTGCATGAAAATGCAAGCATAAAATCAAAGATGCAATGGAGACTCCAGAAAGTTGGAGATACCAGGAACATGGAATATGCAGGAGGAATGTTGAAGGTTTTGATGGAGCCAACCTAAGAGAATGTCCATATGGTCTGAAACCAGCAAGATCATGGGGGAAGAACCACCCAAGCCCTTTAGAACTCACATTTTACCACCAGGTAGCCCACATGCCAGATATAGAGCTACAGGACCTAACATTTCTCTTGCTTGGTTTCATTCTTGTTCTGATCCAATTTTTTCTCCCCACCACAACCATTCCTCAATTTGGGAATGAGAATTTTTCTCCTAAACCTTTGTACCTTGACATTATATAACTTGTTTTTTATTGTTATAGAGGCTCATAGCTAAAAGTTTGCCTTGAGTCTCAGAAGAGACTTGAAATTGGAATTTTGAAAAATGCTGGAACTTTTGAGACTTTGGGGAAGGGATTATTGTGTTTCCAGCTGAATGCAAGATCGTTGTATTATGTTAGGTGGAACTGTGGACTTGCTGTTGCCTTTATTGTGAAATAAGTACGGTTTGAGGAGATGTGTTTAGGTAGCAAGTTGAAAAGGGATGGAATACAGCAATTAGGGTGACTTTCAACTCAAGTATGTTTGGGATCTGTCCTGGAATTGGTGGAGCACAGTTCTAGGTATGTCTGGATAAGCCGTGGAGGCCTGGCCATGGGGTCTGTGTCTTATGCCTCACTCCTTCCGCTCTGGCACTTCCTCTGCTCTGCTTCCTGGCAGCCATGAATTCAGCAGTTTTGCTCTGCTATGCCCTTCAGGCTTGATGTCCCTGCCTTAAAGCCAAGTTTTCACTATTCTTGGGCAAAGTTAAACTGTATTTTGCGGCAACCTTCCCCCGAGGCGGACCATGCATGCCATCAACTGCGGATTGTGAACTCATGGACTGTATGCATTCTGGGCTAAGGGTTAACACAAGTATACCTTTCTTGTGGATCTCTTGCTCTTTTTTTCCTAGTAACTTTGCAGTCCACATGGTGAACAATAACAGGGAAGAAGTCTAGGTCTCTAAATGACTGTATGGAGCAGAGTACCTCTGTGCATTGTGCCATGTGATCACAAAAACACATCTAAGGATTGACCAGAAAATATAGTATACACTTAATTTTAAAACCGGATAAGAATGTATTACAATAAAAGACACTGTATCAGTCAGTGCTGACCAGAGAAAGGAACAGATTTAATACAAGATATACACATATATAAGAATTTACAAGATTAGATTACAGTGACCAATCACAGAGTCAGGTGTGGAAATGTGCACAAGGTCTGTCTGAGTGCTGGAGACCTAAAAGACCTGGAGCTCACCGTAGTGTTCCATGAGTCTGTATCGATGGAAGGCTGAGAGGTCAGTGCTAGACGCCAGGAGATGACGTCCAAGGTGAAGGTGAAGACTGGAGCTCCTCCAAAGATGCAAAAACGAGCCTTCCTTACTTCCCTTTTATACCATTCTGGTGATAATCTTCCCTAGAGTTGGTCGTTCACACCCAGAACTATACTAAGCCAATCTAGTTGGGTGTTTCTTACTCAAGTTGTCACAATCAATTCACTATCATAGACACATTGCCATTAATGCCCATAAAAATACTATGCCTCACTTTAAACCACTTCTGCCATTATTCTTGCCACTAGGCAGCTCTGGAAGTCTTTTTTGTAAGTGTTTTTATGCGATATTTATGATAAGAGACACAGTGAGCACCATCCAACAGAAGGGCAGCTTCATAAAAATATTATTGCGTGATGTCATTCATCTAATTCATCAGATCTGGCACCGTGTGACTTCTGGTTCTTCCTCAAATCAAAATGATCCAGAAATGTACACATTTTAAATCAGTTCAAGTCATCAAGGCAGCCGTAACAGGACAACTAAAGACATGAGGTTGTTGACTACAGCAGTCATCCCATCCTGACTTATTCAAATATTTAGCCTAACGTTGGCCCACAGTAAGTGCTTGATAAGTGCTAGTTCAGGATACCATACATTTCGTGTATTTCAATGAAATTATATGGAATGTAGTTCAACCTCAACTCCTGAAAAGAAGCAAAACAGGGTCTGACTCCTGGCTCCACTTTTACTGTACCTGTTTCCTTAGCCGTGTTACTTAGTGCCTATGCCTTACTTCACTCATCCTAAGATGTGGAGAATAACAGCACCTACCTCACAAGGCCACTGTGAGTTCTGAAGGAGGTTAAGTATGCAAATCTTTTACCACACCAGTGTACGGTAAGTGCTCAAGAAACAGAAGCTATTACTATATTGCGAGAGTGAAATCTAATATTGGGGAAGTTTGAAGAACCGCAGCTGTACACATTTTGGAAAGATCTCTAGGGCATTATATTCAAAACCTTGGCTAGAAAGTGAACCATATCTTCCTCTCTGCTTCAGGACAAGCACCAAAGTAGACTGATCACGTCAGCAACCTGAAAGCTGTGCTTCACACAATCAGCCCAGCAGTGTTTGTCACTCTTGATGCATATCCATCACATTGTCAGGTCCGTAATTACTCTGACAGACGGAGATGATAATGTTAAAAGATCAGGCCTCCAGTTCTTAGAAATTATTCTTTCTCTCTTTTCTTGGCAAGTATCTCAGGGCCCAGGGGGTTTGAGTTGCTGTTGGTCCCAGAGGTTTTTTGATGGCTGCTTCTCTCACTGCTAATGCTCCTGGCGCGCTCCTTTTTCCCCAGCTCCACAAGTTGCAATCAACTCGTGCTGGCAGTTGACATCTTTTCATATTTGTTGTTCTCTTTCTGCCTAGCACTTGTGGCTCCATCTTGACATGAAGCTGTTCCTGTTATTGCCATTACTAACTAAATAGCCCTTGGACTCTAGCTGGGAAACAGCACCATAAATTGCTTAGAGTTATCCTATTTCCTGCAAACAAAAATCCAGGCAGCTTCAGGCCCATTTTTACTTTATTATTTATACAGCCAGGCTATTTATTGCAGGATGTTGCCTCTCCCTGGGTTGGAGTAGGCAAATTATTTCATTTCCTATTGTAAATGGTACAACTCCTGATTCAGCAGCCTCCATAGGAGGCATTCTCGGGGTAGACATATTTGCACATTTGTTGTTCATTATCTGTATCCTGTTTTCGTTTGGCACTTAGAGTGGGATTGAAGAGATGGATTTGCATCTCTCTTTAGCCATTGGGTCAGGTTATTGGTGTACAGAGAAAGATGAAGAGAGATAGCTTGGGCAGCACGGATTCATTTTGATGGTCTATTGGTTCCACTTAGTGAAGGCCTATTAATTGCATAACATGCATCTGTATCTGTGTCTTTCAAATAACATTTCTAACCACCTGGGGAACTGCTAAGAAGGCACAGAAGGATATATAAAGCATGGGTGCAATTGGGCAATTATAATCAAGGATGGAGAAAGGTTTGAAGGAGAAGGAGGGAAAGCTAAGCCTGCTTCAAAGTTGCAGAATTTGTAATGGAAAAATCCTCTGTTTGGTTCTGAAAGGCTTCATTTTGTAAACTGCCACACAAGGAACACAGTAGGTTAGAGAGAAAGTTTGTCAATGAAAGGATCAGGGGTACAGTGAAAAGTGGGAGATCTGGAGGTTTTTGACTGAACAGAAAGAAACTTGTAAACTGTTTAATCTGATAAAATATGGCAAATATTGTATTTTCAGTTCCCCTTTCTTAATTTCTGATTAAATTTCATCTTAATGAAATGTGAGAATTAATAGCTGCTTGGCATATTTTTAGCCCCATTTGGTGGGGTATGTGCACTGAGGGACCCCAAACCTCTCCCTGTGGCTGGGACTGTGCATCTCCGAGGAGGAGGAGGGGGAGGCACCCTGCTCCCCAGGAAGAGGAAGCATTAGCCTGTGACCTCCCGCCTCAGCCATCCACCCAGCAGTCACTGGTACAGCGCTGTCTCCCTCCGCAGACCACACACTACAAGGTGACAAGGGACCTTCTTAATGTATCACTTGGATTATCTCACCTTAGGAAAATGGAAAATAAGTACCTGTATCTTAAGATTTTTGAAAATATTTAAATTTATGGTTTATTTGAGAGAAGGAAATAAATAGCAACAGATCCTTTCTCTTTTTATTTCAGAGCTACTATGTTTTGCTTTGTTGAGAAAGACAAAGCATCCTTCAGCACCAGTCTGTGTGGAGGATACTGTCGGGCAGGAGGAATAAGCCGCTCAGGACCAAGCCGCTTTCTGATGTGGCCACCTCAGGAGAAGTGGGTTAGAGAGAGTCAGGTTGTCTTTTCAGGTGGCAGAGAACTAAAACAATCATTGCAAAGGAAGCAGAAACTAGACTCCGGCTATAGCACACTTGGCTGCTTTGGGCGATCTTCTGAAAATCAAGTCCATGTCTTGCCTTTTGAGTAGAAGCTCAGCTGAAGATGCATCCCATTTTAGAAGCCCAGCTCAAGAGATATCACATTCCAAGAGGGTGACTGAGAGGGTCCCGCTATCAGCCAGTTTCATTACAGAAGGACAGTTGGACAGTGAACTCATCTTGCTCAGGTGACAGGTGGATGACAAAGGAAGAAGTCGTTGACACCTCTGCTTTAATTTTGGTCTACCAGATGCCCCCAAATGGACCACTATAAGAAATAACTAATCCATTTACCCTCTCAAAGAATGCAGAATTTTAGTGAACTATTTCTGCTGCTAAGATGGGCCTTCTTATGAATACAGGACAAGACACAGGAGTTAAACTGTGGTTATAAGTCTCAGGGAGGAAAGATAATGCTGCTTTGAGCTAGTTATGAACAGGAACAACCTATGACATTCAGGAACTCCTTTCTCAAGCACAGACTTAGAATTTAGACTAGAAATGGATTTTGTTGAGATGGATCATACAGCAGCACTTCCAGAGTGTCTATTGTATCATCTGCTACAAAGATTAAGCCTACTCTGTCATTAGATAGCACACCCACCCTGTTACTCTATAATGTAAATGTCAGCCATCAAGAACAGTTACATGTGACTTTATTACCAAACCTAGTGTCTTATCACTGACAATACAAAAGTACTCACTAAATAGAATAGAGTGGAATGGAATTCCTTGCAGAGATTAGAAATTCAACAATTTCCTGTATTTTCTCCCATGTGACCCTGTTTTGCATGATGTATGCTTTGTCCTCCGCCTATTACAAGAGTGATCAAAATCATTACTTTGAAGGAATAATGTCGCTTGCTCTCCTTATTCACATGATCAAGTAGAGAATCACAGCTGAGTTATATAACACCATTGATTAAACATTCTTTTTATGGGTAAGAAAAATAAAAAATAAATAAGGCAGTTGTGGGCTAGAAAGAGAACCAAGAAGTCAACCTGCCCTTTCCATAAGTCAGTGGCAGCCATGTGGGCTAGGAAGAGAACTAAGAAAACAACCCACCCTTCTCATGAGCCAGCCAGCACATGGGCTGGGAGACAATAAGAGTCCCCCACCCCACCCCGGTAGACACCTGGCTGATTCAGAGGAACACAGGCTGAGATGGTAGCAACTGAGGTATATAAACAACTTAGTTGTACTCATTGATTGACTGGTAGTCTGAGCATCTGTTTAGAGGATAACAGCATGCAATGTAGCAACTACCAGGGATTTCCCTTTGTCTTATATTTGAAATCCAATAAATTGTTCTCCCTGTTTTGTTTTGTTATGTTTCCTTGTTTTGTTTTATTCCCTTCATAAATAAAAAATAAGTAAATAAATGAACTGAACATGTTGCAAATTTAGTCCTCAGATTCATGCACTGATGTTGTTTGGAGTTGAGGCCTTTGGGAGGAAACTCAGATTAGATGATGTCATGACGGTGGGGCCCAGAAATGGCATTAGTGGCTTTATAAGAAAAGGCAGGGAAATCTGTACTGGCACCTTGTTATGTCTTATCGCTCAGTGACTTCTGCTGTGTTGTGTGCTCCAAGAAGGCCCTCACAAGATGCTGAGAACAGCTGGCTCCATGCTGCTTGACTTTCTACTTCCCAAAATCATGAGCTAATTGAATCTTCTTTTCTTTATAAATAGTCTGTGTTATTCAGTTATAGTAACAGAAAATGGACTAAGAAAATGGTAGTTTGGTTTAAACCAATTTTATAAGATATAAATGACTAAGTTTTAATTTATTACCAGGATCCATTTCTTTTTGTTTTATTTTTGTTTGTCTGTTTGTTTGTTGAGACAGAGTCTCACAGTATTGTACAGCCTGGCCTTGGGATTGCAGGTGTGCACCATCACAACCCACTTAGGATCCATTTCTGAAGAGACAGCATGCATATTTTTCCTGCCATTTCCTGACATATGGAATTAGACCTTAAATAGAGAGGGATCTTCTACCACCACACTCAGTCTCAGATTGTTCTAGTCATTGATCAGTACAGGCCACCTCCAACAAGGGAAAAGGACAGAAGAAGTGTTAAAATGTAAATTAATGTCCAAAAAAAATCTACTAGGGAGAAGATTAAACTAAACAGTGTGCATTAAAGGATCCTGGGAGGAAATACCACCATATCCCATGAGGTGTTGCATTGTTCATGGTCTCTTAACAGATTCTGCAAGGCTAGCTGCAGAATCACTAAGCTGTTCTCTTCAGGAAGGGTCTTCTTACCTCTTCATGGCATGAAATACATATAAAACAATAATAATGAATCTGGACAGCATACAGGAGTAAGTACTTGGTATGGACAGAGATGACTTGCTGAGATTCAAGTAACCCCAACCCAGTAAAGTGGGCACCTCTGGAGGAGTGATTGACAAGCTTCTTCTGTAAAGAACCAGATAGTAAATATTTTACTTAGGACTTACACAAATACTGTCCCCTCCTCCACCTTCATTCAGTTCTAATGTTGGGTCACAAAGTAGCCTTATGTACATGCACCAATGGGCATGGTTGTGTGGAATACAATTTTATTTAGGAGGACTTGGTTCACTGGCCATAGTTTGCCAGCACTCACTTACTCTAGATGAATAAAATGTGAACTAAGTGAGTAGACACTGGGCCTCACCAACCCAACACATTCACTTTCCAACCAAGGAAACTACTTGTATCTATTTTGCATATTGTGTTTCTGTGTGAGATTTTGTTGGAAAATAGCTCAAAAACAAATAAATACTTAACGTGAAATTTTAAAAACTACTTCTGTAAATATGTATTATAAATATTTATTATGAAAGTAGTAACATTTAACTAAATACTATCACTTTTTTGAGACTATAAGTCAAAATTGAAGGCAAAGTATTACTTAAGAAGTTTTAATACTTTAATTTATCTGCTTAAATAATGGATGAATTTGGAAGCAAACCATTGTGGGACAACTGAGTATGCAAAAAATTTCTGGGAATTTACAGTGAGCAGGACAGATAGATGATTCTTTCAACTAATTAATAGCTGCCATTCTTCAGAGAGCTGCCTTGCTAGACTTGCTAGATAAGTTCACTTCTCTTTTCAACCTAATTTTTTATTGCTTTTCAAACTTCAGTTACATAACTTTAATTAGGGATGATTATGGAAAGTGTAGAATCTGATAATTCTCATTTACAAGGATGAAGATTACACCATGCTTTTAACAAATAATTCAAATTAGTAGACCACACTGTGAGAAATGCTTCTGGAGACTGAATTAATGACATGAACTTTATTTGTTTACAAAAATAGGCTCTTGCTCTTCTGAAAGGTGGAAGGAAGAATAGGACAATAGTATATTTTCTAGACAAGAGTTCTCTCTATTGTAATTTTTTTCTAGTGATATGTGTTTGCCCTAGGTGTCTGAAGAATATTTTAGCTTCTCGGTTGTTCTCTTTTACTGGTAGCTCCTGATGTTATTCCTCAAGGAAATGTTTCTAAAAGGTACAGGAACACAACTATACACAGATAGGATCTATATTTTAAAGCAGAATTTTCTGAGATGCCTTTGGGGAGTCGAGCTCATATTCAGTTCTAACAGCATCAACCCTCCGTAGACATTAGTGTTGCAGTCAGCCGAGGTGAAATCATGCACAAGGATGTATTTTTGCAAGTTCTATACTTCATTCAAAAAGTATTTTAAAAATCTTGTACTGTTTTCATAAACTGTAGCTGCTATACCTCCGAAAGCAAAAACAGAATTGCAGGAACTAGAAATACTGGTTTCTGTTTAAAAATACAAAGCAGAAAAGAAAAGGAGCAAAATAGGTTCAGTGTGCCAAATACAAGCATAATAAACATTTAGAAACTATCAGCAATACTTCTTTAGAGGAAGATTCATCACTCAGTTGAATGCCATGTGCCAGGACAAGGAGAAACGGGTCCCGATTTCTGTGTCGTTTTCTGTCAACTCAAAAGTTGCTGATTACACAGTTTTCAGCCATTTTTGAAAAACGTTTTTTGGCACACACAAGTGCAGCTCTTAACTAATCCAGGACTGCTGATGTGAATGCTGCAAGAGTTTATTTACAATTAAACCTAACATTCCCAAAGGTAAAGCCATTTTTAAAAGTCTTGAGGAAACTTACCTCTGCAAAAACTCTCCTCTCCCCTCCCCCAAGGGTGTCAACTTGGGACAGGTGAATCAAATAAATCTGCTGAGCAGCACAAATATTACTAAGGAGTTTGCAGCACTCACGATTTCTGCCACCTTTTAAAAGCTTAGAGTCTTATGTTCCCCTTTCAGTAAGCCATGTTCACCAAGAAGCCCAGTGAAATAGTTTACTGGTTTGGAGGAAAATTCACAACTCCAAGGGCAAATGAAATTTATCTACTCTTCTCTGCAGACTACATGTCTACATTCCTGTTTCAATGCTGGTTGAAAATCTTGCTTGCCTCTTTCATTGCAGTTTCCTCCCTGAGATTGAGGTCAGGTCAGAAAGATCAATTCTGTACCATATGTCTGTATTTTTAAGATCACATCTTTCTATCCTGCCATGATGTTTTTTTTTTACTTTGTTACTTTATCACATTATGTTTTGCAATAAAAAGAACTGCTTTAAAGTGGTTCATGGACTAATCAAATGCTTCTTTAAGGCTGCCTCCATGCAACAGCAGTTCTTTGAGTCTGGATTACAGAGCAAAGTGATCAGAATGATTTAGAAGAGATGTAGAGTCTCAGGATCCATCTGAGACCCATAAAATCTTCACAAGATTCCAGTGCGGCTCATGTATATGCTAACATTGGAGAAGCAGAAGTTCTCAAGAGGATATAACTGAAGGGAGGAGCTCCCTTCTGCTCCTAGGATTTTGGCTCTGCCAGCCTAAGACTCTGTCCTCTGTAGACTCAGTGGGAGAATTCCTTGAGCTGTTTCTCCTGTGTTTCTTTCTAATGGAAAGGATAGCAGGGTGTCATTTAGCACTCCGTCACTCTCTCCAGGTTAAGCACCAGGGGCAGGGACATTCTACAGGGAAACGACTACTTCCTATCATTGCACTGCCAGTGCAGAAAAATGTATCTAGCACGTACCATAATAGGTGCTCACTATTAAACGCATATGGCATCTTGCACCTCCTTGGTGACATATATAAACACCTCAGGGAAATGAAAGGGGTTTAATGGTCTGGTCAACATAAGATTACCTGTCATAGTTTTGTTGCTACTAAACAAGTCAAAATACTGTTTTGTGAAATTTATAGCCTATTTCAAACTTAAATCTCAACAAAAATATCAGGAACTTTGGATAACTACTAACTCCAAGCTACTCACTGATATCATACAATATGTATTCTAAACTTTTTAGGGCTTGTTGAAACCTAATTATTTGTTAAGCAAGTGGTGAGAAGTCAATAAATGCTGCTGACAGACTGAAAAGATTCGCTCAGCACTCACATGAGTCTCAATTCCACCTCAAAGGAAAAGAATTTTCAGCCTTTGCCATGCCTTCCAAAGCTGGGCAGCTTTTCATCAATGAAGAGAACTAATTGCTTCTTTGTCTCTGGATTGTATATTGCTTATTACCGGGATGACATTCCAGTGCCCAAGAAGCACAAATAGTGATCCCTGAAGCTGCTTTAACCTTTTCAAACTCTAACAACTTGATTGTCCGCCTCATTACACTCTCCAGACCTTCTCAGGATGACAGTCTGATACAGAGGGCTTTGCCAGTATCCTTCATTAGCACTTTTTTTTTTCACTATTCCCAGGCCCAGCAAGCATCCCAAGAGTGCAGGAAGAAGACTCCAGCAGCCATTCCTCAGTATTTAAGTCTTTCACGTCCCTGAGCACATTTCCCAACTACTAAATCCTGTGTGTGCTTCAGAACCAGGAGCTCAATGAGCTTTGCCAACCCCAGCTGGCCTCTGGACAAATTTTGCACTAGAAAATTTCTCTCTATGTAGGTTTCCCATCACAAAGCAAAAACATCAGTAAGAACTCAACAGTTCACAAAACTGAGATAAAGCATAAAGTGATGATACAATTCTGAAAAGGTTGGAACCTGGCAGTAGTGGCACACTCCTGCAGTTCTAGCACTCTGGGAGGCTGAGGTTGGAAGATCACAACTTTGAGCACAGCCTAGGCAACTTAATGACTTAGCAAGACCGTGTCTCAAAATAAAAAATAAAAAATAAAAAAAGAGGCTGGGAATGTGTAGCTCAGTGTGAAAGCCCTGGGTTCAATTCCCAGTACAAGAAAGAAAGAAAGAAACAAACAAAGAAAGAAAGAAAACAATGATAAGGTATCCTGAAATCACAACTGCCATTATATGCAGAGTTGAAGCTCCTGCTAATCTCATGCTGGTTGCCTTGTGGACTCACCATCTCCCTCTTCAATTTCTAGTCCCCAACTCCAAATTCACGGACTGCATCCTTCCCCAGCTAAGCACTATGACTAAGGCACTCTGCAGCCTTCCTTGTTTGGGCATCCTATTCCAATTCACTGCATTCCATCCCACTCTACTTGTTAAAGGCCCACTCCATTCATTAACAGCCTTCCTCACAGAACCTATCAGCTCTACTTGAACTGTAGGTCATTGTCTATCTCGCAAGAAATAAATAACTTTATAGAAGGCCCATGTTCGTGCACAGTATATTTATGGTAATTATTTGCATATATCTTAACCCACAAATGTAAGATATTCTAGTGCCAGGGTACGACCTTAATTAGCAGTACATACCCAGCCTAAGTACTTGACCCTTAGTGAAAGAGAAAATCTAAAGCAATCAATAGGCTGCCCATAATTAGAGCCATTTCAGAAAACATTTAAGAGCCACTAAAATGCCTCCATAATTTGAAAAAATTCCATCAGTAACATATACGTAAAAATATGTATTTGCAACAAAAAGTATAAAAATACAAATGTGAAACCAGTGGGTTCCTCTCCTGTGAGTCATTTAAAAAGAAACAAACTATAGAAATTGCTCCTACTTGTCAGGAGCTAATGAATTCTGTTTATGTAAACTAGAAGCAATAATCTTATTAATTTAAATGACTAAGAGGCATTTCATCTTTACATGGGCCAATTTCATCATCTGGCTCAAAAACCCTATTATTTTGCTGAAAGTGCTGCTTCAATACTAATACGAGAGCATCCCAAGGCAAACCAAAAATGTTACACTTTTAATACTTTTTCAGTCTAACTATAGTAAAAAATGAAAAGAAAAATATGGTCTAGAAAACTACCTTGAGGAAGCAGCTTAGCTATAAAATAATGATTTTCTTAGTTGCTTTCATTTCCAATATTTTCCATGAGAAACTATCTAACCATTCCATCTGCTATCTAACCATGATTCTGAGTACTGTGTATCTTCTTCATATAGTCACAATGCATGTTACAAGGAAGGTTTTTAATCTAAGAAATATATGGAGTGCCCTTTACTAACTAAGAATAAAGAAAGGTGGAGGAAATTTTTTCTTCCATTTATTGTGCTTTATCGTTCAATTAAATGGTCATAAGGGCATCAAAGCAACATCCCTTTTTAACCAACAAACATGTCTTAGTTATTTTCTCATGCTGGGACAAAATACCCAACCCCCACAAAGTAAAGGAGAGGTTAATTTTAGCTCACAATTTGTAGGGGTTTTAGTCCATGGTCAGCTGGATCCAAAGCAGAGTGGCTTGGCAGAGGATATTATACACCCACAGTGACCCACGCCTTCCTACCAAGTTTTACCTCCCAACATCACACCCAGCTATAAACCCAGCCATGAAAGAATCCAGTATCAAACACCTACGACCCAATCATCTCCCCAGTCCCTACCTATAAGTACATGAGGCTTCAGGAAGACATCTATATGTAAACCATAAGAGGGAAAAATAAAGGATTCATAGAAAGAAGCAGTGAGATATATATATCCAAGGGACCAAGGGTTCAGGAAACGTAGAAAGGAAAAATAGTAAAATGATTTAAGATGTATCATGTGCATGCACCAAATACTTACAATGTAGGTAAACATCATATGTTCTAAACATGAACCCATAATGATAATAACAATAATAATGAAAATGGGAAAAGAGAATTTAGAGATGGAAGGAGATGGGTAGGTAAGGAGGAAAAGGGGAATCAAACATTATCAAGATGTGCTATCTATATGTACCCACTCCCTAAGATGAATATAAACTTTATATATGGCAAATATGTACTAATAAAATTTAAATAAGTAAAATTGTACCTTTAAGAAAAACAAAAAATGGGAAGAAAAGAAAGAAAAATCCCATCCTCTTTAGGGGAAAAATGTGATTCTAGAAAACTTGATGTAACAGCATGAGAAGAGTCAAGACCAAGATGCTGAGTTTGGGGAAACTCTTGTTTCTTTTTTATGTTACTGTTATGGTTGATGCATTGTGTCAACTTGAGAAGTTTAGAAGTTCAACTGAGAGATTCAGCAAGGAGCCAGGGTTCTTACTTTGTAAATGTCCTCATCCTGTGCAAGAGGAGGGCAAAGAGATTTTGTGAGTGCTACACCTGCTCTGGGTGGGTGGTGGACTGCTTACAGTATAAAGGAGGCTTGTTCTTTCCCCTGCTTTTTGCTCTGGCTGCTGCCTTGAAATGTTGTCCCAGTATCATGACACTCTGACTTGGAACCAGTTGATTATAGACTGAAACCTCCACAGTGAGCTAAATAAACTTCTTCTTCCTTCATTTTGGGTGTTGAGTGTTTTGTCCCACCAAGGAGAGAAAAGTAACCAAGACAGTTACCAAAGAGATCCACACAGATTCTCTAACCTTATATATGAAATGTCTTTCCTAGTAGTGAGCTTTGTGTTCTGGCACACATAACTTACATAATCGTGTTTCTATTCATGCCACAAGCTAACGTGACCTTCCACACATAGTGCAAGGAGGGTCAAGGGTGTAGGCTCCAAATCTCAGCTCTCTCACCACATATCCAGACAAGTGATTTCAATTCTCTGAGCCTCGGTTTCCTTGCCTATAACATGTAGTGACAAAGCAGTTGCTTCATTAATTTGAAGAGAAAGTTTGCATATTTAATATTTCTAAAATTCGACAGCATCTTAACCATAGCCATCAGGCTAAATTGAAGTAAAGTTCTACCAAAGAGGTTTTTTCTGTTCCCATCCAGACAATTTTCTACCTTTCCTGTGCCAAAGGTCAAGATCAAGCCATGTGTGTTCTCTTACTTTCCCTTTCTGGGTGATAGAGTTCTTTTCCTTTACCCTGATCCTGAGGGTGGAGGTAGCTTTTCGGTGCCTCTGTTTATATGAAGGTCTTTTATCTTAATTGACTCTTCTTTCTTGATGGTGTATAGTAACAGTGCATCTTACAGTTGCAGTCAGATTAACTCAACCTATCAATCCGACCTGAACTACCAGTCATTTGCTATCCTGCACTAATGAGTACAGTCTTCTATAAACCCCATTTTCATCTATAGCATATTCATGATAATTATTTACATGTGTCTTAGCCCTAGAATATTTTACAGCAGGAAGCAGACACAAGGAGTAAAAAGATAGGGCCTGGAAAAGGAATCCAGACCTGCATGTAGCATAACGTGTGCTCAACAACCCCTATTATTTGTTTAACCATGAATATCTAGTTGTCACTAAACAGATCATCGTGCTAATTATAAATTCTCTTAATCTCTGTAGAAAACGCAAGCCTGGAAATGAAGCATAGAAGCCATTCGGAGCAGGCTAGTTAAAGCATCACCCTGAGTGCTGGGGAGCCCTACCCTCTGGCTAGCAATGGCCTCAATTGAGCAAGACTGGAGACTCAGCCTATTTTTCAGAAATGATCTTGCCAAATGTTTCAAATCCCCTCTGCTAGTTAAGAGCGGCTTCCTAGAAAGTGTTCCCCTTTTTGTTAATGGAGAGAGGGATTTAATCTCTCCGAGTTCCTTCTCAACAAGCTCAGAATGGGCTCCCCGGGGTTGGGCAGATGCTGTGTCAGCAGGGTGGGCAGGCTGGCAAAGATGCATTCTCCTGCGCCCCAAAGCTTCACTGGAAGGTCAGGCTACTTTGCTAATTCAGTAAAACATAATTACACTGCAAACAGCCAGTTCCTTTTTGTTCTACTTACTGATACACAAAGTTCTTGCAATTTAAATTGCTTACGGGTCAGGGTGTTCACATCTCTTGAGAAGCTGTGTCCCCACGCCTACTCAAACGGCCGTGGACTCGAACTTTGGACAGGAAAAAACCTGCTGATATGCATAATATACAGCCAATGACAACCATTGCTGTCATCTTCCTGAGCCCTTTTCTTCTGTTGCTCAATTATGTAGGAAGCAGTCAAGGGACAGTAGGTGATACATCCCTTTGAGACCACTACAGTGCACATGCCCAAGAGCTGCTTTTTGCATCTAACTCTGTAGACACCATTTCCCTAGTATTGTTCAGGCACTATCTGTGAAGCCACAAAGCAGCCCTGATTCTAATCAAAGGCATCAAGACCAGGTCTCATGAATGCCTTACAACCAAAATGTATAGTTTGATTGTTTGATAATTTCAGGACTAGTAAAGTACCATGCCTTAAAAACAAATGACTAAGTAAATCAATAATTTAAAACTACAGTAACTATGGTTTTGTAATTATTATCTTTATCGGACTCTATCACTTATTCATACAGCAAATAACCTAAAGAAAAAAGCATAACAGGCTTCCAGTGTAAGCCTTTTGGATTGTAAGCATCTACCTGGTATCAGTGCAAGAGGTTCAAATATCCAGATGCTTCTCCCTGAGCGCTCACGTGAAGGTTTCCACAGAAGATCTTCCCCTTCAGTAGCTAACAGCCTATCCTAACAAACCTCAGTGCTTAAGGTTGCAGTTTTATTACAAATTCCATCCTTTTACCACTAAAAGCATTTTCTGATGTTGAATCCATCAGGGAGATAGGAGAGTTGTCCTTGTTAGAATAAAATAGTTCACACTTCCCACTTTTAAGTCCTTCTTACAGAAATGTGTTAGGACGAGACACTTCCAGCCCCAAGAAAGTTTCCCAGGCCCTTGGATGGCTGTGTATTCTCTGTGATCCACAGTCAGATGTGGACTCTTCCAAGTTACAATAAACTTGGAAACATTATTCAAATAATGAAATTTGTCTATCTGCACTAACTACTCAAATTTGTGGATAAGTTCATATAATGATTATTATTTCTCCAGTTATTCGTTATTCTGCGATTCACTCTTTCATTATTGCACAGTTCCTTTTTTAATACTCTCCAATCCTGGATTTTGGATGAGTGATATCTGCCCTAATTTACTTTCTTTCATGTTACCCTTCAGGGATGACAAAGCGACACTGCTTTTTTAGCTGTACAAGTGGACATTCATGCCTGAATAGAAGAAGCCCCATGACCAGGGGGATCTCAGAGCCCAAGCAAAGACAGGAAGTGTCAGCATGTGGGCAGTCTGTATGGAGCACTGGAGCTGACATAGGGCAGGGAGACCCTCCACGGGAGGACCAGGCTGTGAAGGGGGATCACAGCTGGAGGCCTGAGTCCTAAGGAGGATAGCAAGGCACCCCCATGGGGCAGCCTGGGAGGAACATCAGGAGGAGGTGAGCCAGGTAGTAAGTGTCCTCACCACCTGCAGAAAATGGGGAGCAGCTTGATAGGGGTCAGAGTCCAAGCTGGGTGAAGAAGGCCTCATAATAGGGGAGGAAATGGCAGTGGAGATGGGAAATGGGTCACATACACAGGTGATTGAATGCATAAATAAATAAGGAGAATAGGTGTCAGCTTTCTTACCATTGAAGGGAAGAGAATCACAAACATGGAAAGGAAAAAAATTAGAATGACCTTGTGGTGTTGGGTCACAATTAGAGATAACACTGTATAATCATAATTTTTAATAGAGAGAGACTCAGATAAATAAATATGAACATACTTATGTGTTTGAATATGTGGGGTGATTAATAAGTCAACACTTGTGAATATGTCTGTACATAAATAAAACAGACCCACTTATGTATGTTCTTAAACACACACATATGTACATATGTTGGTAAATGCTATGTGTAGGTAAGTGTTTGCGTGTGCATAGACACACACATTCCAGTGTAGCAATACCCTAAGAGTGATAGGCATGCCCTCTGCTCAAATCTGGGTTCCTAAACACCATTCTCCACTAAAAGGAGCCAGGGCTATTTGGAGAACTATCTGAACCCAGGGCTGGGATAATATCCCTGACAAACACACAAAACTTGAATCATGAGAAAGCATCGAGCAAACCCAGACTTAAGGACAGTATACAAAATAAATGACCTACAATCTTCAAAAATATCAAGGTCAAGAAAGTCAAGAGAAGTCTGTGAAACTCTTCCAGACTGAGAGAGACTAAAAAGATATGACAGCTGAATATAACACACGATTCTGAACTGGATGGTTTTTCTATAAAGGATATTATTGAGACAATTGGCAAAACATGAACGAGATCTGGGGATTAGATAGCAGTAATGTGTCGATTTTAATTTCCTCTGCTTGTTGCTCAGACGGTGGTAATGTTGGAGGAAGTCTCTGCAGGAAACACCCACTGGAGTGCTGGGGTTGGAATATGGCAAGAGATCATCAGATAGGCAACTCACTGTCAAGTCGCTCAGACATAAAATGTTCTTTGCATTGCAATTTCAACTTTTCTGCAATAGCATGATTATTTCAAAATATTTAGAAAGCATTTCAAAACAACGCTACATGAAGGTCAGTATTTACAAAGAATAAATCAGCAAGTTTTGAAAAGATTGTATACTATATAATAATATTCCATTAAGGCTACATTTCCTAAATTTGATCTCCAGATTATGTTCATAAAATGTGAATATCCTTATCCTAAAGGGAGGTACCCTGAAATGTTTTAAGGTATCATATGTGCAAGTCACTCACAAATAACTCAGAAAAATACTACTAATAATGTATGTATATATAGTTGAAGATTTTGAACCTGGAAATTTTTCTTTAAGACAAAAAATATAAGAGTGAAAAAAACAAAATTAAATTTAAAAATCACTTAGATTGTGCTTTCCAACAATAGCAACATATCTGAATCCCCAGCGGTGCTTTACAAACTGCAATATGTCTATGTACAAATTCCCCAAGGTGAATATAATTATGATGTGTCACAAACATACCAATTTTTTAAAAAGAAACAAAATATGCATCTGTGAATGAAACCCCTCCAAAAAAAAAGAAATTAAACAAACAAAAACCTAAGTAAAGATTCCCGACAAATACACCAGATTTAGAAATCAAAATCCCTGAGTGTTCCCCCTGAAACGTTTTTCAAAGTTTATCAAAGGTGTGGATGAAGCTCAGACACCACCCAGCACTTGGGAACCATTCGCTGTCTTTCTCTCATTTTACAAAGGAGGAAACAGACCTCAAGAGGTTAAAGAAACTATTAAGGCCACATTGGTAGGGAGTAATAGAGAGAAGACCTCCTGACTCCAAGTTCAGCCTTCTTTGATCACAATTCATAAAAGGTTAATTCTCAGTACAACTGTTTTGTTTTGTTTTGCTTTGTTTAATCTTGATCTTCAAAGCTTTTTGAACTTAACATGTTGTTGTGCTAGATCCAACGCTTCCCAGGGAGCGCCACAGCGGCCACCCTCAGAATTCAGGGCCAGCTTGAAGATCTGGCCTTGGATAACACAGGCGCTCGCTTGTTATCATTCTTATGGAGTCAAAAGTCAAATTTCTTCAAGTTTACAGGTTTCAAACCTAAAGAAAATAAAAGTAATTAGATGGGAGAATTAGAACAAGTAGGTAAAGAGTCCTTGCTGATGGTGATAACCTCTGATGAAGACTTGTTTTGCTTGCCTATGGTGCATACCTATCCCCTGTGTAGAATACAGAAGCTGCTCTGGGAAACAATGCAACCATATGGTTTTGTGCTGGAGCCATAGAGTAAAATTCTGTGTGTCCCCTACCAAATCCTTCTCCTTAAAAGAAAAAGAAGCATATAAATTGTATCAGTTTACTCTTCTGATTCCCTTTGCTGAGCCAGTTCCTATTGCAGTGAAGGAAGCTTTATAATCAGATTTGTGCAAGTATTTCTGTCCGGGCTTGCTGAGCTTTGTCAGCAAAAAAAAAAGAAAAGAAAAAATGTTCATAAACTGCTAACATACAGTGGTTTTTTTCTTTCAGTCAATTTCTATGGTTTCATTTAATTTCACTTTTCTCTACCTATAGACCACATATTTCGCTCCCAGACAGAGAAAAGAAAAAACTGCTCACCTTGGAAACCTACTATCTTCCTGCCACATAAAAAAAAAATGGAAGGCCAGAAAATGCAGTTAGCTCGAGTATAGTTAAAGAAACCAAACCTCACTTTCTGCACATTAACTTGGGAATACTTCAGGGAACCCACTAAATAGAATTGCTATGCATTACCTTTGAGCTATCTGTGGATCCATTCCATTGGTGCTCATTCAGTCATGCCACCATCTTGGACTTTCTCAAATACCACGATAGCTGGATATCTGTAGCAGAGGATAGAGGCAATGTCATGCCTGTAGTCAATGATAACATATATTTCCCAGAAATTTAGTCAAATGTCTCCCTTACCCCTCATGTCAGAAACCTATGTACTCTCTTTGCTTTCTGCTCCCTCTTATCTCTTATATAAGTCTCCAAAGGCTGTAAAGTGTGTCTTTTCCTTTTCTTCTCAATCTGTTCACCCTTCTATTTCTCCCACTTCAGTCTGTCTCTGAACTATCTTTTATTTAATGTGTTTTCAGTACCATTGTAATTTATTTCCACATGATTGATCTCTCTTTTCTATTCATTCTCTATATTGCTACCAAGTTAGTCTTGAAAATATAGACTTGATTATACTATACAGTAACTCAAAGGTATTCTATGTTTCTCTTGACCAGTAGAACAAAACTCATCTCTTTGCATGACTTTTCCAGTTCTAGCCTACTTTTCAGGGCACATAGACTTCTCTACCTGCTAACATAGCATGTTCATCAATACACAAGAACTCATCGCTTTGTGCTTCTATGCTTTGGGATTTCAGGTAATGGGGAGGATTGAAATGATATCAGGGGTATCACCTCTGAACAAAAGGAAATGGTGGTTAAAATAAAACACTCACAAGAATTAAGATCTATGTCTCAAAAGAAAGAACAGTAAGAGCCAGAAACAGTACATAATGGTAAAATCAGTATCATAAGCAGAGAATGACATTCAGACCTGTACGGATTTCAGTCCTATATAAGGGCAATAGAATTAGGGACTGCAGTCTAGCATCTAAATGTAGAGAAAATAGGTAGACTTTAAGTGGTGTAAAATGGAAATGCATCTAAAACACTGAATAAAACCAACAGCCTCTAATATCTGGCCCATTTATGAAAGCAAGACTAAAAAAATATTGACCCTTAGTCATGAGGAAGTCTGCCATTCAAATGAATCTATTGTGGGCAAGGGAAATTCCAATACAAACTCCAAACTTCCAGCCCATACCAGAATAGCATTAGGTCTAAGTTTACATTGCCTGTTTTGTAAAGAAACTCCAAAATAGAAAGTGATCTAGGCTATTAAACCCTCAGAGGCCAAGCAGAAGCAAATAGAGATCTAATAAAGAAGGACATGTTCACAGCTTAGTGCTCATGGACATTTCTTAGGAAAACCAACACCCACATAAGATGACCTTACAGTAAATAATTAAACAGTACCAGGAAAAAGCAAGTCACCCTGAGTCAGAGAAAAGCAACAAATGGGAGAATAGTTCACCAAAAACGAGAACCAGTAAAGCAATCCGATTAAGCCCTGCTTCCTGCGACTAGCCTTAAAAACTAAAAACAAAAGCAGCTACTTTTTTGCAGAATTCTCTGCTTTGAGGGTCATATGCCACCTTGATGCAGGCTTCTACTGGATATTTTTTTAATTCTCTGCTCTGGGGAGAATACCTTTATCTAGTTACAGAGAATAATAACTCTTTGCTTCTATTTGGATGCGTTTTTCCAATATACCCCATGGAAGCCAGTTGAGTTTAGTCCATATAAGGTTAGATTCTGCAATTTAAATTCCTGAGTTTATCCTGATTCTACTACTTTCTAGCTGTATGACACTGACACTAAACTTACCTCTTTCTTCGAGCTCTTCATCTATAAAAAGAGGAGAATAATTTGTACCTAGCAGGACTGATGAAGCAAACCGATGAGATGGCACTGTAAAGCTCTTGGCCTAGAGCCTGGCACAGAAAAAAGACTAAATACATGTTATTCATTACTTTTCATGCTAATCGTCTTGCATGTATTATTGTAGATCCTTACTACAATCCTGTAAGCAATATTAGTGCCTCTATGTTACATACTTGGAAACAGGTCAGGGAGGTTAAACAATTTGCCTAACATAACAGGACTATGAAGGGGTGGAGCTGATGCCTGAACCCAGATCACTATGACTCCAAAACCTAGAAATCGAGTCTCTACCTGCTCTGCCTAAACCTCTTCATGATCTCTTCAGTTAGGGTGCTGTGCAGAGGCATCTTAGACGGTCAGTTTTGAATTGAGATTTTTAATGTTTCTGTAGGTGCCGGCTTGGGAGGAGCAGAAGGAAGAGTAATGCATGCAGAGGAGCATCTCGTGCAGAGGCTTTAATGTAAAACAGGGCAGACTGGGAAAAAGTAGCAAGCCAGAGCGACTGCGGAAGGACAACAGCAGACAAGGAGAGTGCTGAGGCGGGGGTGCCGGGGAGGGATCAGGAATGGGGATCCTGGAGGCACATGGCAGGGACTTCAGCTTACATTCTGGGTGTAATGGGACACCAGTGAAATGTATAAGTAGCAGAATAACATGATCTGATCATGTTTTTAAATGTTACTCAGGTCTAATGAGGAACGGATTTAACCAATAGTGTGCTACAAATGTAGAAACTGAGAGGGAGCTATGGTGACCTGCAGGTGGTGATAAGGATGGGGACAGAGAGGTTAGTAGAGCTGAGATCTGTTCTGAGAGCTAATGAAGAACAACTGAGGATGGGTAGCAGAGTTTCTGATACATAGGCTCACCCATTCACGATTGGACTTTGTACGTCTAGAGCTGCCTAGAGCTGTTGCCTGGGCGGTGATTGGTTTCCTCTAAGATCAGGTTCATTTCTAACCCATGAGTCATGATCAGAGACAAGCACTAGGGGCAGAGGGAGGGCTGATCCTGGCGCCCGTGGAAGAGAAGACAATGAAAAATGTCAATTCATTCCTACTATTCAGTCTTGTCTCCCCACTAGAAAGGACACCTCGTGACAGGTTTGATCTTGTCTAATTTGCACCCCCAAATCAATTAACAAGGTCTACTACATACTACACGCTCAATAAACATATCTTCAATTAAACTAAATTACTTAAGACTAAATCATGTCATAATAAAATTGAAAATCTGTCTCTTTTTTGCTCTCTTTTGTTTGTTCTGTCTCCATGGTCCTCGCTCTCCACAAAACTAGCATTTTTTTTTTTGCTTGCTGTCAGACTTTACCATTCAGAGATGACCAAAACAAAAAGAAAAAATGGTACAAAGAGAAAATCAGCAGTTCTGTTCGATAATAGCCAATTGTTTCCCTGACAGCATCTAGACAAATAGTCTAAATCACGAATGCATTTGTGACCCTCATTTTGGAAGGGTTGCTCTAATCTTAGGGACTGGAATTGAACTTCAAAAATGGGTATCAAGGTCTTTGGGGGCCCCTCAATTTACTGTTCCAACACCCCAGTGACTGAACTGCTACCATCCTTTTTCATTCGCTTAATAAAAATAACAAGAAAAACCATAATAGCCAAATTTTTCTCTCAAATGCCAATGTAGGGAGCAATCATTCCCAAACTCAAAGGCAGTAAAAAGGCTACTTTGAGCAATACTTTATTTTTACCTCATTTATTTCTCAATTTTTATCCCTAGATTAGATATATACCTATAGGAGAGGAGACAATGCCTTGAGCTGCAGTGTGGATTGGAGCTGAGAAGCAGATTAAGCAAAGAATTATGTATAATCACCATTGAATCCCTATGTCTATCATTCTCTCTCGCCTTTATAGAAGAAAGTCAAAGGGTAGCCTAGGTTTAAGATGAAATAGATCACAGCATGACAGGATGGGTTGCAGGAGTCCCTTTTTAGGAAACAGCAGCTGACAAAGTAGCCTTCATTTGGATAAAATAAAATTTGGGTAAGAAACAACCAAAATGCTATGGAGAGTTAAGGGTATTATGCATTGATTTTATGCTACAATGGCTTTCAGATTTTACTAGACACAATTTTTTTAATGTGCAAATTTCTTAACATTCCACTTACATGTGAGAATATATGTGTGAATGCAGAGGCACATATTTTCTAGAGATGCTAAAAATATGTACCTGTAAATATTATCCCTTGAGAATGTCTTATTGAACTATGTTTGAAGGACTTAAATCATTAAAAATCCAATATTTACACAAATTCTTATATATTGCTTGCCTGAATAACAACAAAATATTTTAATGGCCATAATCTGTGCCTGGTGAATGCTTTAACCAACCATATATGCACTTGTTTAAAAGAAAAGAGACTGTCACAAACTTACAATATGAACTTGAATTTATTTTAGTCCAATGTCATTTAATGTGTACACATGAAAATTAAATATAAATAAAATTAAGAATAAACATAAACTTTCTGATCTTATACAACATAAAATCACATTAATTTCAAATGACAAAGAATGCTTTTAGAGTTAATAAAAAAGACATAGTTTAGGTCTAGTCCTCCACTCATTATATTCATAATTTACCTTCAATGACAGAAATGGGAAAGATGCCTTTCATAAAAATATTTTCAAAAAAACTTAATAATAACCTCAAATTTTTGTGTCTTAATGCAGGATAATCAGATCTCACATTTACACGAATCAGCAAAAAAAGAAAGTGATGTCCCTTGATGAGGGACATAAACCTATCTTGCTTCCTCAAACATATTATTAAACATGGAGCATTATTGAAATATGAATTAAATCCAGTTGCAACAGAAGTTAGAAAGAGTTTGTGTGTATGTATGCCTGTATGCGAACTGCTAATAAATTGGTGCAGAATGGTTAGAACAAAGATGGAATCCACAAGATACATTCAAACCAAATTGCAAGATATCCCTGTAGCACAGATGATTTTTAGTTTTGCATATCTAGGTTGGAATCCTCCACATTGTAACCATTTGTCCACTGCTTTTCTGTATTTGAACTACTGTAGGAACACCTGCATGTTTACAGTATGTGTTGACACTAGCTTCACATAGTATTAAGCAGACATAAATAGGTACACAAGTAGCAAAACCATTTGAAATGCATTGCACCCAGAATGCTACATTAATCTGTAGATTATAACCCAAATGAAAGACTAAATTTAAATATCCCCTGCATAACTCTTCCTAAGAATACACATACACACCAGTTTGATGAAAACTAGTCCTTTAGAACAATGATAATCAATGTTTTTTACCTTTGATACATGTGTCACTGTAAGAGTATTCTATGGATAAGCCAATTCTGAGTGACTGTTTATAACTCCACCCATTTCTCTTCCACTTTCAAAAACAGCGCATGTTGGAATGTGAAGTACATGACTTCATAGAGATAACCCAAAAATCAACACTAATATTCTTATAAGGAAAAGTATTAAATATTAAATCATATTTAATTAATTATTTGTAGTGCATTTTAGAACATGGGGAATGTATGGCGGTACCTCAGTTTATGAACTTAATTTGTTGTATTGGGGGAAGATGGCTGCATTTTTGTTTGCATGGAAAAGATGTCCCTGGTTGTGTTTGTCACCTGATACAGAGTTTGCAAACAGAATCAAAATTTTGCTGAATGCTTTCATTTGTGAAACAAATTGTTTGCAAACAGAAGTGTTCATGAGTCTAAGTATTATTACTGTAATTGATTTCATTACAGGCATAATCAAAAATCAAAATTTAGGGAAGATCTGGAGGAAAGGATTTACTACTAATTTAAATATATATTGTACTTCATAATCACTCATTTAAACATCAGAGATAATAGTTTAAATGAAAAATAAAGTACTCATTGTGCTGTTTTAAATTCTCCATTCCTTTGGGGTGGGGGGGAAATATGTGGATTAGCTCACAGTTTAGCTTGTGGTCTCTTTGGTATAAATTTCCAATACCTGTTTGAGCCTAAATGTGTTTCTTATTAAACTGCCCACCTGTAAATAAAGCACTCAGTTCTAGATGGGCTAATGTTAAATTCAAATTGGATGCCACATGATACATGCTCAGTTAATTATTTCTCTTAGAAATGATTCTTTATTTAATATAGTATACTGTTTTTGAGGGTTTTCTTTTTTCCTGGCCAATATATACTCTTAAGAATCATTGTTATATTTAGATTCTATCTGGGGGAGTTCCCATAATAATTAAGAGCACTTAGGTTAGAGTTGGAGATAAATGATAGCTGATTCCAAATCCTGACTCAACAGTCATGTGACCTTGGGCTAGTTACAGACCTCTGTGTGTTTCATTTACACTTCTACAAAGTGAGCTTCATGATATTTAAACATCATGTAAGGAGCATTACAAGAATAATATGAAGCACTTCATGTACTGCCTGGTATATAGTTAATGCTGATTATTGTATAAATATTGCTGCTAATTGTATAAATATTTGCTGTTAATTGTATAAATATTCAAATTTAATTAAATAAAGCCTCCAATATACTAACATTTCTCTCACTCTTCAGTGAAAAGTGTAAAACCAGATGGCTTTTTCACCCCAAAATGGCAACAATGTAATTGTGTGTTTTATCTGTATGTACATAACCTATTCCATAATTTCACTTAATATCAAGAATATATGGTTAATATTAACATTACCCTAAAACATTAATTTCAGTATATCAAAAAGTTCGCTTAAAAATCAAATAAAATTTGAAACATAGCAATCTATAAAAGTAACAACAGTGGGTCAGTAGTTACTGAACACTATCTATGTACATGAAGTGACTTTATATTGTATTTCCTCATTTAATTCTTGTAAGGACCCTTACAAGGTGTGTTTGTCGTGTTTTTCAGTTGATTCATTAACAATTATTACTGAGGCTTGGTATTAATTTAGATAATAAAACTCTGTCATTTATAAGATCAGAATGAATACCATCATTCCCATTTTCATCAAAGAAAAGTCTGAAGTTTAGGAGGTGAAATCGCTTGCCCGAGATTCATACAAATGGAAAGTGATGAAATCTTAATAAACTTCTCAGTCACCCTGACTCTACAACACATGGTCTTTTTCTCCTTTCTTGAAATTTCCACATGTCAGATAAACAGTGCAACCTACGATGAGTCTTAGATGTCTTCAGTAAGGTGCTGGATGGAGTTCGGCAGCCCAAAGATTTGCCGCTACTACCACAGTGCCCCACTTCCCATCTCCCAGGCACTACCTGAGCACCCTTGGGAGACTTGTGTGATGTCACCATGTCTCTGCTTCCTGGGATACCGACTGGAGACCGTACAACATCTATCTCATGGGGCAAGGCATACAAAAAGCTTAAAACAATGCCTGAATTAATTATAATTATTATCATTATGATTATTTTATAGAGCCAATAGGGAAACAAAACTATAGTATTCTTTTAAAAGTTCCTAAACTATTGGATCATTTTCCATGATTCGGTATCTGAAAAGTTCCCTGCAAGCACTGTCTGTGACATCTCAAACATTCTCGTGCAGCACAATTAGCAATAGCAGCAAGGGGACCATTTTTCTAGTAATTGTGCATGTTTGCCCCAACTGCAATTGAGAATTTGCTCTGATTTTGTAGCAGAAAGTTCAAGGATATACATTTCCTGTAGCAAAGGTCACTTTTTGTCCTTTAACAAAGGCACCTTCAGAAACACACAGGAAAAGGGAAGGAGACCTCACCAGACTCCTCACCCAAGTGGATAACAAATGTCAAGCCCAGACCATCCCCAAATCTATGGAGAATTGTTACATAAGGCTTCCTGTCCAGGAATCCCAGAAAGCCCATCAAACATCAGTACAGTTACTCTTTGTAAGTTCTTCCAAGTACATAAAAACTCCAGAGGAGAGATCCAAATGTAAGGTATCTATTTTCTTAAAAGAGTTTAGGTATGAGATTTCTGAATACTTCAGATGAAAGTATTTATTTATAATTATACCCATCATGGAAAATTCCTGTTGTTCAGAGACTGGGCAAGAGTACAGATAAAAAGGATAGGTTTTTTTCCTGAGGAGGAGGGTTGGTTTTTCCTATGCACAGGTCATTTTAATTCCTTCAGCACCCATAGCTTTATATATTCTCAAATTAGAGAGTCTTAAAACAGAAGCTTCTGTTTTGGCAAAGATTCATTAATATTCATTTCATGTCCAGTTTTTCATACCTGAGGTAGCTATCTATGTAATGTTTTAGTTCTGGCTTGTAAAAAATATTTTAAAGACACATTCTTTATGCATGTATCCTGTATAATATAATTACAATTGACAGGTTCCAGTTGGACATGGGTAGAGAATGCACTCTTAATCATACCATGCAGCTTGTAGCCCATTATTAGCACTGGTCTGTGCAAAACACTGCTTTGTTTTATACCACTACTTTTAATTCTCTAACCCACTCACATTCCTCTCTCCCCCCAAGCCAACTATTATAATACATTTGATGTCTATCTCTTTGCATGTGTCCTTTCAGTGAACATATTGTTCTTTTCTCTTTTTTGGACATGCATTTTGTCTTATGAAATAGTATATATTTCAGTCTGGTTATTTCCTAATTGACTGAGTAACAGGTTTTTAAGGTTAACCTACTTTAAGAATCTAATCCTTCGATTCCAATTACTGATAAGACTTAACCCTGAATGCATTTCCATCATGCCTTCCCTATTCTCTCTTCCAATGATGGACTCTCTTACCTATTGTAAGAACATTCCCACATATGCACACTTAGTAGCCAGATGAGCAGAGTGTCTGATCCAGGACATATCTCAAAAACACAGTGATAAAATTATGGGACTTATTCAGAGAAACTAGGTCATGCAGTCACTCACTGAGGACCTGTGTGAGACCCTTCGGGATTGACACTAAGGGGTAGCAGTCACAGGTTCTAATGTACCAACCATCATTCACCAGAGTACACTAGTACTAGTCTATATCTCCACAAGCCCCTAGAAGACTCCATTTTATTTTATTTTCATTATAATGTTTGCCTGCATATAGATATGTTCTTCAAATTGGATTGTTTCAATTTATAAATGATTCTCTTAAATCTATTGAAGGAAAATATGTATCTAAACATTATAAAACACCTAAACAACATTAAAGTCATAAAAGGCAACACAGACTAAGATACAGTTAGGCACCAAAAGGATTCTGAGAGCCATTCAGTTTATCTCCATTTCTCTGTCTACTTAAGAATGTACTGGTAGATTTTTTATGTATATACTGACAAACCTTTTCTCTGTGAAGAGACACCTGATGACACACACACTTAGGATTCCTAAGATCAGATCTGGGATTCATAGTCTGTGCCCACAAGTTGGAAATTACTTCTTTAATCTCCCACTGACTCTAACCCAAAAGTATGATACAACACTAGGTTTGAGAACAATCGTTATTTATTTCAGTAAGTGCACAACACATTAAACACCCTGTGCAAGGAAACCTCCCGAGCTGCTAAAGTTCATTCCTTTACATACCTATACTTCATTTTAATTCTAACCATACTTCCACATGTGGTTGAAAACCACATCCAAGTACAGAAAAATGTGTTTTCTACATACTCCTCACTTGTCCTTTTATGACTTCCTGAATAAATATGTCATTTTTGCTGTTCCTTGCATGGAATCTATAAAATTCAAGACTTTTATATAAAGATATATGTTGGAGCTATTGAGGGTTTGATTCCAGACCACTGCAATAGAGTGAGTATCACAGTAAAATAAATATTCCAATAAAGTAAGTCACATGAAATTTTTGTTTCCTCAGGGCAATTAAAGTTGTGCTTACACTACACTAGTCTATTATCTATATAATAGCATTATGTCTAAATCCACTTCAATTTTAAAAGATTTTATTGTTAGATATGTTTCGTAGTTACCTTCTTGTTGCTGGGACAAAAATACCTGACACCCACAAGTTAAAGGAAGAGAGGTTTACTTTGGCTTGCAGTTTGGTGGAGGTTTCTGTCCACAGTTAGCTGGCCCCAAGTAGGACAGCATGCCAGTGGGGCCTGGCAGAGAACGAGCTCCTGGCATGGTAGGCAGAAAGCAGAGGGAGATGTTAAGGGAGGAGGAAGAAAATATACACAAATACTTTTCCAGGCCACGCCCACAGTGACCCACCTTTTCCCATCAGGCTTCAGTTCCCGATATCACACCCAGCTATAAACCCATCCTCAGTGGACTAATCCCACACCACACACCCATGAATAGTCACCTCTCAAAATCCCCACCTATAAGCACATGAAGCTTTGGGGAACATCTAGATATAAACCATAACAACAAGCTAAAGAGCATTAAAGTCTTTGGCAGGTCAACCTTTTCCTGGAGAAAGGTCTTGCAGCGATGTTGAGAGTTCTGGAATGCCCAAGTAATGGCTCTGAAGACTAGACTGGCTGTGGCAGTTTCCTGAAATAGGACAGCAATGACTTTTGCCCATCTTGATTGACACTTCCTCTCATGAAAGAATTCTTGAGAGGCAGCAACCAGAAGAAAACCCACCTGCCTCCCTGGTGAGTATGCACGACTGTGCGGACCCCAGGGAGAGAACAATGGGCCTTTTGAGAACCCCCCATGTTGGGCCGAGAGGCAGCAACCAGAAGAAAACCCGCCTGCCTCCCTGGTGAGCGTGCATGACCAGTGTGAACCCCAGGGAGAGAATGATGGGCCTTTTGAGAACCCTCCATGTTGGGCAGAGAGGCAGCAACCAGAAGAAAATCCACCTGCCTCCCTGGTGAGTGTGTGTGACTGAGCAAACTCCAGGAAGAGAAAGAGATGTGTGTCCCGTAGGCCTACCGGCGCACGGGCTACAAATCAAGGACCTCCCCGTCCCTCCATAAGCAACCTGCTGGCTCACAGAACCAGCTAAGTTCATAGCAACTAAGGTACAAAAAGCAACTAAATGCTTGTATTGTTAGGTTATTTTGCAGGCCTGGTGCCCGCAGTCTAAGCATTTCTTGGGAAGATGACGTTGTGCAGTGTGGCAAATATGTGGGATTGTCCTCTGTCTTGTCTTCAAACCCCAGTATTGTTCTCATTGTTTTGCTTAATTTTGATTAATTTTCATTTCTTTTTTATTTCTTTTTTATTTTTTTATTTTTCTTCATTTTGCATATCCTGTTTTTATTGGTTTTATTGTGTTTTGGTTTTAGTTTGTTTTTGCTACACCTGATGGAATGTTCAACTATTCTGAAAATAGCAAGATACATTATAGTAGCTATTGTTTTCATAATATCTCTCTTTGAAGTTCTATGCCAGTTCTACTGCTTTGTTTTGATTGTTCTGTTGTCTTTTGTTGGATTTTACTATCTTTAAAATAAAATAAAAAATTTAAAAAAAAGAAAGAAAGAGTTCTCTGCAGTGCTCAGTGTGGTTCAATAACATTCTACCCCCAGCAAAACTACTTTTAAAATTAGTGTCAGTACACGCAACCCTGCTGCTGGTTTATCAATTATGTTAATGTAATATTCTAAACCCTTTGCTTCCATTTCTACAATGTCCATAGCATTCTCACCAAAAGTAAATTTTGTCTCAATAGAACACTTTATCTAGTCTTTAAGAAGCATGTATTTCTCCCATAGAAAGCAATGCCTCATCCGATGGAAATTTATCATGAGATGGCAGTAATTAAGTCCCATCTTCAGACTCCATTTCTTCTTCTAGTTTTCTTGCTGTTTCCACCACATCGGAAATCACTTCTCTCATACCCTGTTAAAAACCTCCAAGTCATCCATGAAGGTTGGAATCTAATCCTTCCGAACTCTTGTTAATGTTGATGTTTGACCTCTTTCAATGATTCACAATTATTCTTGGTGGCATCCAGAATATGAATCCTCTGCAGAATGTTTTCAATTTGCTTTTCCCAGATCCATCAGAGAAAGGCAGCTCTTACCTTACATAGTGTGTTTCTAAAACTTGAAAGTCAAAATTACTCCTTGATTCAGGGACTACAAAGTGGACATTGTGTTAGCAGGCATGAAAACAACATTAATCTCATCATCCCTCTCCACCAAAGCTATATGGTGGCTGGGTGCAATGTCAATGAGCAGTAATACTTTGAAAGAAATCCTTTTTCAAGAGCAAATCTCAACAGTAAGCTTAAAATATTTAGTAAGCCATGCTGTAAACATTGCTGTTATCTGGGCTTTATGGTTTCGTTTACACCACACAGGCAGAGTACATTTTATGTGAGTCTTAAAGGCCCTAGAATTCGCAGAATGGTAAGCGCACATTGGCTTCAATTTAAAGTCATAATCTGCATTAGCCGCTTACAAGAGTCAGCTGTCATTTGAAACTTTGAAAACAGGCATTAACTTCTCTTCAGCTATGAAAGTCCAAAACGGCATCTCCTTCCAATATAAGGCTGTTTTGACTCCTCTGGAAATCTGTTGCTTAGTGTAGCCACCTTCACCAATCATCACAGCTACATCTTCTGGATAATTTGCCGCAGCTACTACAATAGCCCTCGCTGCCTCTTTCCTTAAACCTCATGAGCCACTCTCTAGTAGCTCCAGACTTTTGTTTTGCCACTTCCTCACTCTCTAAGCCTTCATGGAACTGAAGAGAATCAGGACTCTGCTCCAAATTAGAATTTCATTTAAGGAAGTTTGGCTGGTTTAATCTTCTATCCGAGGCACTAAAACTTTCTCCATATGAACCATAAGGTTGTTTCACTTTCTTTTCATTTGTACATTCACTGGAGTAGCTCTTTTAGTTTCCTTCAAGAACTTTTCCTTTACCTTCACAATTTTGCTCACCCTTCGGCACAAGAGGACTAGCTTTAAGTCTGCCTCAGCATTTGGTATATCTTCCTCACTAAGCCTCATCATTTCTGGCTTTGACTTAAAGGACATGATGTGGGACTCTTCCCTGCACCTGAACACTGAGAGGCCATTGTGGAGTTATTAATTGGTCTAATTTCAAGATTGTGTCTCAGGAAATGGGGATCCCCAAGGACAGGGAGAGAGACAAGGGAATAGCCAGTTAGTTGAGCAGACAGAACACACATACCATTTTATCAACTAAATTTACCATCTTATATGAGCTAGGGTCTTGGCGCCATGGAATAGTTGTAATGATAACATCAAAAATTACTGGTCCATCAGAGGGAGAGGGAAGAAAAGGAGACAGAGATACTAGATTAGAAAAAGATCAAGATATGCTACAGGCACGTACTAATTTACCAAAGTGAACTTCACCGTCTGTTTAAATAACATGCACCAGTGAGAACACATCATGGATCACAGACCAGTGTAAGAATCATAATAATAATGAAAAAATTTTCGTTGATCACAGACCATGGATTACAGGTATGAATCACAAGGTCCAGCTGGGTATATTTCTTAATTTTCAAGTAGTTAATACTTTTTGGTCATCTTATGATTTTTAAATTAAATTATGTTTAAAATTTGGGTTCTTGTGCTTTTTTTTTTTTTACTTTAAATTTTTTAAAGTTTCCTTTGTGTTCAAGTAAGTAAACAATCAATTGTTATAAATGTTCCTTTAAAAAAAATTATGGAGATTCCATATGCAGACTTACAGTGTGAGCATTGTTGACTGATTTACCCCTCCCTGCACCCTTAAATTAATGGGTTGGAGCCCTAACCTCCAAAGGGACAGAAAAAAAGCCTGCTGACATCTTGGTCTTGGATTTCCAGACTCTAAAACTGAGAGGAAATAACCTTCTGTTATTTAAGCAACTTAGTCTCTAATATTTTGTTAGGACAACTAGGGTTGTCTACTATAGGAAAAAAATAAAAGCAACCTTAAAGATTATATTACATCAATTTTATATGTTTCTGCTTACTTACAGACTGTTTAATTCAGACCATTTGGATAATGTGTATGGAAATTTCCCATTATAACTGTATATTTATCAGGTTTTCCTTGTATTTCTGAGACATTGTTTCATTTATTTAAATGTTCCATGTTTGGTGCATACAAGTTTATAATTTACTCATAAATTTTACCTCCCATAATTGTATAATATCCCTATTTATCCTGTTGATGTTTTTATTTTGTTTAGTTTTTTAACATTAGTTGTATTAATTATGGGCTACTGTTAATATTCCAGCTATTGCTTTCTACTTGTATTTCCCTTTGTCCAACTTACATTTTAGAGCATTTTTCAATTACTTTGCTTTAAATGGTTATTAGAAACAATGTATTATTGGAGTTTTATTTTTTAACCTGTAGAACCATCTTTAACACCAGAAAGAAGAATTTGGCCTTTTTACATTTAATTTACTAGGCTTTTTTTTCTTCATAATGTGTAGTAGTTACTATTTTACTAAATATTTTCCTATTTTATTTCCTTTATTTCTTTTTCTTCTGGCTTTGCACTGATTTAATGGTGTTTGTATTTATTCATCTTTGTTTTTATTTGGACATTCTACTGTCCTCTTTTATTCTACTCCTGGCAACATTCTTTCCTGAAATATGAATCATTGTCTCTATTTAGATGTTTTATATCTCAATTGCTTCTCACCCTAAGTAAATTAGATTACACCTTTAGAATATTTTGACCTCGGTATTTCTCCAGCTAGATGAAATCTTATATATATATGTTTTTTTTTTCCTCCATTCCTCTTCCCATACCCTGCAAACATAGTGCTAGACCTTGCTTGGATAATTTAATGTTCTATTTTTAGACTGCAATTGCATCCATTGTGGCATGTCTTTTCTATTTCAATAATTTTTGTTAAGCCTTCTATCACCTTACCCTAACCCATCCTATCCCTAACCCTATCAGACTAAATTTCACTACATATGTTTTAAGTTTCACTGATTACCATTGCCTCTTCATCCTGCCCTATATTAAGATTTCTCTTCTGCTTTGTTTGTTGTCTGGGTGGTATTCTCCCTCTAGTTCTTCCTCACACAAGGCAAATAGATCATACATTTTTTAAAAACCTTTCCACATATATAAATAAGATTCTCTCATCCTGTGAAATGAATCCCAGCCCTTAAATATCAGCACTTTGCCTTCATGGTCTTTTGACTTTCAATTTGATGATATTAGGTGTCAGCCTGATTCTTTATTTTAGAAACAACATTTTCTTTTTGCCTGAAAGATTAGAAAATCTTCTTTTTGCTCTCTTCTTCAATTTTTTTTCTTGACACATATATTTGTACCCACTTAAGAAGTATAATATGATGTTTTGACTCAATATAAATTTTTATCATTTCTTTGTGGTGAATCCTTCTAAAGTCCTTTCTTCTATTGTAAGCCAAAATGCATTATTATTTGTATCTGGCCTGCTGTGCCATAGAACACCCTAATTTATTCTTCTTATTTTAAAATATCATTATGCCTGTTGAATTCAGGAATACTCTAGGATATAGAGTACCAATTTTACCTTCAACTTTTTGAGACCCTTAATCTACCGAGTCAATCTTTCCTTGGGGTAGGGAAATTTTAATGTATTGTTTATTTCCTTTCTATCTCTTGTATTTTGATATTTTTTTCCTTCTGCAATCCTATAGTTTACTTGTTAGGAAACACAAATGTTTCAAGCAAATCTATTATATTTTATGCCACGATTCACATTCTTTTTGCTTTAAGTCTACTGTTATTTCTTCCACTCTAAGACTTCCAGGCTTCAAGTTCACAAATTTGAACTTCTCATCCCAAATTTTAGATTAAGAAATTATGGTTGGCTGTTCCCCTTAAATCAAATGTGTTTTCTTTCCTTAGATTAATTTCTTACCAGTGAAATAACTTTATTTTTACCTGTTACATACAAATATAAAAATGATACCTCCAAATAGCGTGCCATGTGATGCTTCAGTGCACGTCCAACTAGGGTGATGTTTGTGTCAGGTTAAACGCTTCTGTCTGCTCACACGTTTATTGTTTCCTCAAGGTGAAACTTTCAAATTCCTTATTTTAGCTTCTGTTTTTTAAAAAATATTTTTAATGCAGTGCATATCATTATAACTAGTCAGGATAGGCTCATCCAGAAGGTGAGCTATCGAAAGACTGCTAAAAGCAGCAAGGGAGTTGATGGAGAGAGAACTCAGGAGGCAAAGCTCCCCAGGATTGCTGCTTACAGCTGAAGAATGCTACGGTATCCCGTGAATAGCATAAGCAAAGTGACCATGGATAAGGAAGAGTGGGGAAGCAGCAGACTCTGTAAGCACCATAGTCACTGAAGTCCTTTGATGTTTACTGAGTGAAATGGGGAATTATTGCTAGGATTTGATCAAAAGAGTCATATTGACTATGTTTAGAAGAACTGCTATGTAGAGAATCAACCAAGGAGGAAGGGCAAATGACTTGAAAGCTATTGGATAATAATCCAGAAATGATGGTAGTTCAGATCAAAATGATAAGTCTGGGGCCGTACCTCAGTAGCATAGTATGTGCTTAGCATATGTGAGGACCTGGGCCTAATGCTCAGCGCAAAAGGAAAAAAGAAAGCTAGGACAGAAGGAGAGAGAATGAGAGTGAGCAAGGAAGGGATAGAAGGAGGGAGGAAAAAGAAGGGAGGGGGAAAGCAAAAGAGAGGAGAAAAGAAAGGGTTAGTGTGATAGGGTAAGAGGTGATGAAAGCTGGTTTGATGTTAAGACATCTGTTGCATGTAGAACCAACAAAATTTTCTAGAGGGTGGATGTAAGGTAAGACCTGAGAAACAACCAGCGAAATTGATGAGAAGCCAAAAAGAAGAAAAGGAATAGTTTTGTGAAAAAGATCAGAGTTCGATTTTTCACCTGAGTTTGGAACATCCATTAGATACCCAAGCATGGGTATGGTAGAGTTGCATCTAGAGATTAAAGAAGAGGTCTGTGCTAGAGATACAAACACAGAGTTTCTGAAATACAGATGATATTTAAAGTGCTGAGCCCAGGCCATATGAGATGATCAAGAGACCTAGGTTGACAGAAGAAAGGGCCAAGACCTGAGCCCTGGGGCACAGCGGCGTGAAAGTGCAGGGGCCACCTGGAGGAAAAACATCAAAGGAGCCTGAGGTGCAGCAAGCAGGGAGGCAGGAAGTGTGTTCACAGAACAGTGGTAGAAAGGGGAGTAGTAAATGCAGACAATATTCAAAGAAGATTTCTCCAAAATGGAGAGAGAAAATGGATATGAAGCTGGCAAGAGAGTGAGATCAAGAGAATGAATGTTTAAAACAGTAGAAATCAAAGCATGTTTGTATGTTGGATGGAATACTTCAGTAGAAAATTAAAAATTGATGAAGTAGAAAATGGAAAGAATTGTCCTTGAGTTAAGAAGGAACAATCTATTCCACAGTGAAAAAAAAATGACTTCAGAGAACAGCATGAATTGTTTGTCTAGGATTTTACAGTAACAGGAAGGCCAACAGAATACATGGGTACAAACGCTGATCGTAAATTAATGTGTTAGTTGGAGTATATGGCAGATTTCTTTCTAACTTCCTTCATCTTCTCTGTAAAGTAGGAAGCAAGACACTGAGCCGGTAGGATTTGCTGATAGACTGGGTATGGGGCACACATAAAAGAGAGGGGTTATGGATGGCTCCCAGTTGGTTGGCACAAACAAAGGGAAAAATCATGCTACCGTGTACTAGTGGGGTGCTAGGGTGGGTTCCTACTGGCTTGCAAAAGCCAATTACTAGACTTCCTGGGATTCTATGAGCCAGTTGTGAAACACAGTGATGATTAAAATTTAATGAAAGCCAGCTGCAGTGGCACATGCCTGTAATCTCAGCCCTTGGATGGCTGAGGCAGGAGGACTGCAAGTTTGAGGCCAGCCAAGGATACATCATGATTCTTTCCCATCCCCCAAAATTAGACTACACAAACTTTCAATCAAATAGTCTAAGAACAAAGTAATAAATACTCAGCCCTGATTAGTCTACTGTATTTTGCCATGTTGATTTTCTTAGAGATATTTGGATCTATTCTATCTGTATGATGCAACTATTAATAATGGTGCACTGCTGTACATTTCTTCCCAGCTCTGAGCTCAGTGATATGATGCTAGCCATCTGAAATCAGGCATAAGAGTATTTAAACTACAGAAATTAGAAAATGCTGAAAGTCAGGGCTTCATTGTTTTATCCTCGCCTAGACATGTGGTAAATAAAAATACTGATGTTACAGAAAAAATGTAAAATGTAAATGTGTTTCTCATCTGTCACATTGTGAAAACACAGAGTTGAGAAACTATTCTTTCAATACTCAAAACCTTCATTTGATTCAGCAACGAAGTCACTGTATCTCTGACAATGAGCACAGCTCCAACACACATCTCTGCTGCCTCCCTTTGTCTTGTTGAAGTAAATAAAAATAGGAACCAACATTCATGTTGGAATTAGTCTTGTTCATCTGTTGTAACCATGAGTGGGTGATAAGTACAAGGGTTTTGCCAAGGATAAATGAAAGCCTGGAAGAATCACTTTACTATCAGTAAAATGTATAAATGTGTGTGTGTGTGTGGCTTATATGTGCATGTATGTGTGCGGATGTGTTTCAGAGAAGCCAGTTAAACATTTAACAGCTCACCACTGCCTTTATTAAAGTGGGAAAATGGAGAGAGAAGCCAGTCTGAGGATAATTTCTACCAGAACTGCTTGTTCTTTATCTACCAAGTGACTGTACATCCTGCGTGCATTAGTAATGCCCTTTGCTTACTAATCACTACTTTTAGGAGGACAAGAATCTAAGGAGTGTCAACAGAAAAAGCAGAGGCACTGGTTTTTGCTCAGTTGCCTTTGTGACCACACAGTGCCCCACAATTTTTAGTTCCCTAGAGACTCCCCTAGTCACCAGGACCATGGAGGTCAGAGAAGATTCCAAGGAGGTTGAGGCCCTGGAGAAAAACGTGTAGATCTACTCCAGCCCCAACTCTGTAACCAGCGTTAGCTATCAATGTCATCTGACTTTCAGGAAAGAAGGTAGAATTAGTGGGTTTCATGCATTCAACCACTTGCATTATTGTGTTTGCAGAACTCTGGAAAACGGAAGGACTTATGCTCTGGTTCCCCCACTGATATCTAGCCAGTCACTAAATATTAATTGAGGAGTTAAGTCTAGATGAACTTTAAGTCCTTTATAATTCTAAATTCCTATTCAGATTTAATCATAGTGAGCAAGAGGCATCAGGAGACTACTGGCTACAAAAGGTAATCCTCTAAAGCTGGATTTTGTTGGGTTTTTTTCTTTTTAGCCCTCTTGACACATGGTGTTCTCTTCATGAGATTTTCAGTTTGTAAAGAAAACATTCATTAGCAGGGGAAAGAAAATTTCTGATAATTGATCATTTGCTCAATGGACAACAATACATTTAAATTTCTTAATTTATTAAAACTTACTCCAGTATATTCAAGGCAATTTGAGTAATCTCCTCCTTGTCCTACCATAAAGGTATCAAAAAGCATCTTTTTCATGGAAAAGACCATTAAGGCTCACAAAGTATTCACATATCCCTTTACATTCTCCAGTCTCCCTTGAAGTTAAGTTTCTGGGTGACAGTTTTCTGGTAATGACATGTTGATAGAAGTGATGAAAGCTGGTTCCCAGCCCTGTCCTTAGAAACATCCTACAGGAGCCACCTTTATGATACTGAGCCATTGAGATCTGATGAGTCTGCTTGTTTCAGACTCCCTATTTCCCATTAAATTTCTTACTAATCCATGGATTTCTCAAGTAGCAACCTCCATCTACATTAAACCTGCTGTCACTTCTTTTTCTTTTACCCAAAAGGGCGGACACAGAAAATATCACATTGCTTCATGTAATAAAGCATATACTGTCAGGGTTCAATATATTTTGTCAGTTTTATTTTATTATAATAAGTCAAAATAAATTCATAAGTAATCCTATATCATGATTTAAGGCATATGTAATAAAAATGGCTCTAATTAAGAATTTTCATTATCAACTAATAATCTAAGGAATTTTATGCAATATACTCTATAATAATGTGACTTCTCTAATGGGTATTTTATTAGTGTATATTAACTTTACTAAATATTGGGCTTCATTGTGGTGTTTTTATACATGTTTTGATCATAGCCAACTACAGTAACTCTCTTCCCCAACCTCCTCCATCTCTCTATAAACTTCTTCCTCTTACATAATATCTCCCTTTTACTGTTTTTTTTTTAGTTCCATATATTAGGAAATCATAAATACTTGTCTTTCTGAGTCAGGTATATGTCACTTAACATGATCTCAAGTTCCATACATTTTACTGAAAGTTACATAATTTCATTCCTCTTTACTGCTGACTAAAACTCTTGGAATGACTAGCCAATGATATTTTAAATTGTCTAGTGCATACATTTTGTAACTTTTTGTCTTAAAAACTAACTGTAGATCAATACAAAGTTATAGAAATAGTATACAAAATACAGAGTTCCTTGAACCCTTTACCTATTGATGACAATCCTATATAACTATGATACATTATCAAAATGAGGAAATTTACATCAGAACAAAGAGCCAACTAGACTACAGACCTTACCTTTCTCTCTGTGTGTGTGTGTGTGTGTGTGTGTGTGTGTGTATCTATGGCATAAGTAGGTAGGTGAATAGTTCTATATAATCCAATCTCATGTAAACTTCAGGTAAACACAACTATCAAGATTCAGAGCCAGGTGTGGTGGTGCATGCCTGTAATCCCAGCATGTGGGAGGCTGAGGCAGGAGGATAGTTGCAAGTTTGAGACCAGCCTGAGCTTCAAAGTGAGCTCAAATTCAGCCTGAACTGCATAGTGAGACCCTGTCTCAAAAAAGACACACACACAAAAAAAGATTCAGAAGAACTCCCTCACACCACCCATTTATCTTTGCCCACCCAGCCCCTAGCTTCTACTAACTACTGTTCTCCATTTAAATAGTTCTAACATTTCAAAAACATTGCTTAAATGCAATCATGCAATATGTATCCTTTTAAGACTGCTTTTTTCATTAATCATAATGCCCCTCAGGTCTATCCAAGTTTTTATAGATATCAATACTTTGTTTCTTTTCATTGTTCAATAATATTTCATCATATAGATATATCACAATTTGTCTAACCATTCACTCAACAAGGGACATTTGGATTTTTTCCAATTTTGGGCTATTACAAATAGCACTACTATGAACATTTATGTAAGTTACTAAAAATAGGTTTTTATGTGAATATAGCTTTTTATTTCTCTGGGATAAATGCCAAGAGTGCAATTCTTAGGGCATAAGCTAAACGTGTGTTTAGTCTTCAAAGAAATTGCCAGACAATCTCCCAGAGTGGTTGAACAAACTTACATTCCTACCTAGTAACATATAACTGATCTATTTCTTCCTCATCTTTGCTAGCATCTAGTATAGTCTCTACTTTTAATTTTAGCTGATCTAATAGGTGTGTGGTAATACCACATTGTGGTTTTCATTTGTATCTCCCTAAATGGTTAATGGTGGCGAACAACTTTTCACATATGTGCTTGTGTGTCTTTTCTGTCTCCTCTTTGGTGAAATATTTCTTCATGTCTTTTAACCAGTTTCTAATTAGATTGCTTGTTTCTTTACTCTTGAGTTTTGAGGGTACTTTATGTTTTCCAGATACAAGTTCTTTGTTGGATGCGTGGCTTGCAAACATTTTTCCCCAGTATTTGTATTATTAATCTCTATTAAAAAGTGTTTCATAGAATGGATAATGGTCTCACGAATTCAAATGTGTTGGAATGAAGAGGTTGAAAAATCAGGGCTATTTTAAGAGACTATAAATAACAGTCATTTCCCAACTTCTTTTTGAAAGAATGAGAAATGAGAAATTATATTGCATTTTAGGCACCCAATGCATGAAGGGTACTGAGCCCCAGTGGGGAAAGTTACATTTTAGTGTACCTGCAGCAGATTGATTAACTTTCATTATTCTAAATTGAAGACAGGAGGATAAGAACACTGAAGCAATTTACTAAGAAGTTTATCAAGCATATGCCAATATAATTTTATAATCCAACTAGAAAATAGTTGTCAATAAATACACCATTAAGAAGCTAACCAGTCTTATTTCCTGTGCATTGAAATTGAAAGAGAAGCTTACTTAAAGATTAAGAAAGACATCAAGGAAATCATTTCCCAAAGATTAAAGGGTAAGGTTAATGTGCTAAATACTTACTTCCAAATGAAAGAAAAGCCTAGAAGCAAAAAAAAAATTATTAATAAACAGAAAATCAGACCTTGCATAGTATACTAAGCATCAAGAACTTATATTCCTATTACTAAAATTTTTAAGCACTAATAAAAAAGAAAATCATCTTAATAAGCAGGGATATTTGCGTATTTATCTAAGAAAACAAAATACCTCTCTAGAGTACTTTCAAAAATAAGACACTTTAGTAATTAAAATAAAATTATATTTAGCAGATTAGGTTCTGTATATATACAAATAAAGTAGTAATATAATTAAGCATAATGAGGAAAATGGAAGAGTGTTACTGCCAAGACCTCAGTTCATATCATCGAACTCTAGAAAAGCACTGAGCAATAAAGATAAAGGTGTCTTCATCTTGCATTAATGAGAATGTTAATACAGTTTTGAAAATTGTTCTAAAATACTTTCAAATGAGAATTTCTTTTTCCTTCTATGGTGGGGATTGAACCCAGGATTTAATGTATAGTAGGTAAGTGCTCTACCACTAGGATACATCCCCAGCCCAACAAGAACTTATTTTTTACAACTGTTTTATAAGCTAGGTATGATAGCACATACCTATAATCCCAGCACTCAGGAGACTGAGGCAGAAGGATACCTGTAAGTTCAAGACCAACCTGGGCTACATAGTGAGTTCAAGACCAGCCTGAACTGCACAGCAATGCCCCATCTCAAAAAATGAACAAACAAAAAAACACTGTCTCACAGAATAATTCCTATGTATAGGAGAACCCCAAGTCATAAAAATGAACAAATGTAATACTTCCATAACCTAAAATGAAAAGGATACTCAATTTTTGAATGACAGGAAAACATTGTATGACTATGCATATTTGCTCCTAAATACAGAAAGAGTCAATCTAAGATACATCCATGTCTACAACTGAGAACTGGAGTTAGTACACACATATACACACACACGCATACACACACACACACACACACACACACACACAAAGCTATCAATTAACTACATTTTTTCTTACCATCCAAAACCATTCTCCCACAATTCTTGGTACCACATACCTGTGAATAGCACATCACTTACCTACTTCTGAAAGCCCCCATATTTCTCCTGTTTTGACTGGTATGTCAAGCGGCCCATGTCTATCAGAATTGCATAGAGAAAAAGGCCCACATTATCACTGAAGTCTGAAAACCAGGGTTTTTTAGACTTAATGAGCAAAAGCCAGAAAAAAACTTTCATTTCAAAGCCTCAGGTCTCTTCTAAAATTAATTTTAAATTGAAATTAATAATTGTTCAAGTTCTCTTTAAATTTCATGAGAGGTAGCATAAATTCCCCTGTAGAACACAGAATTTTTTATGGAGAAATCAACAAAATGGGTCCTTTAATTATGCATTAATTGACCTGGGGAAGAAATTTGAAAGTCACAGTAAGACTATTTACTTTATAGAAAAGGTGTCTGACAGTTGTGTGCACTTTTTACACATGCAAGTAGAACTGTCCATGAGCTCCTCTAAAGCAGGGAGAAGAAAGGGAGAACAGAAAGGGAGGGGCATGAGAGGGAAAAAGACAGCATGAGGACATCTGTCCAGGTTCTATAGGATTGATACAGCACACTGAATTTCAAGGTATTTCTTTGTGTGGAAGAGTTTTCTGATTTGTTGATTGGATTGGTTGGGTTTGGTTTGGGTTCTGTTGGTTTGGTTTGATTTGGTTTGGTTTGGATCAGTTTGGTTTTGTTTTACTGCCTTTTATGGTCAGCAGAGATCTGACATTGAAAAAAGATGTGAGAAAATCTTCTATTAAATTAGGTGAGAACTTGTAAGGAGGAACTAGCCCAGAGATTGTTGACTTTCATGCTGTGGTTTTTCTTAAAAGGTGATTGAGACAAAATACATAGATATGGGCCTGTCAGTCCCACAAGACCTTGCATGGTTTCCTCTACAGAGGCAAGACATTCCCACTGCCAGCATCTCGAGCCATTAAGAAAATAGTGTGAGGATTCCTCCCCTCTCTGAGTTGCATGGTAATTGGGCTTAGTTTCCAAAGCAACTTACTCAGAGCCTTGGGTGGAGGTGGGTCGGGCTGGGTTTCAGACAGGGACGCAATTAGTACTGTGAGATGTGGAAGAGCAGTGAGTGCTGGTGACTTGTAAATTAATTCCCATGGTGTTTTCATTCATTGTCCGTGAACTTTTGATAATGTTCTAATAAAATATATGTTTGATGTCAACACTGTGTATGGAGTTAAATGAAGGTCCTAACCTAATTAGCAATGATGGGATGAAAGACAGCAGGCACCAACAGTGCAGGCTTTCTTCTACACTGTAGGAGTTGACTGGAGCTTCAGGTGGTAATGGACAGAGGTCTTGCTAGGGCTTGGAGTAGAAGAGCTAGGGAGATGTCCAATCATTTTATGGGTCTCCCAAGAAGGAAAAACTGAAAGGAACACTGCAAGGGCTTAATATCCTAACAATCCCAGCAGTCAAACACTTACAAATTCATCACCAATTATACTGATACTTAAACAGAAAAGTTAGGTTGATATGAGCTTGAAAGGCATAACAATAGACTGTATTTTGAACTGATCACTTCCACTTAATCCCCACCGTAATCACTCTAATCAGGCTTCCCGCAGCCTGGTATCTGGATTCCTGTAGCAATTTAGAATTCAGTAACAGGGGCAGTCTCTCCTCATATGGCCTGAACCACTCAGTGAGAAGAATCTTCACAAAACACTGATTTCCTCATAGTACTTTTCTACTCACACAAATTACATGAAATGGGACCTAATTCTGCATCTTGAATCAGCAAAGATGGTATCAGGAGGAAGATGCAGAAAAACATACATCTTAAAGAACATGAAGGAAATAGAAAAATGCTAGGAGAGACTAGGAATAGATTTCTCTCCATGCAGTGTGATCAAGGGCAGTGATATCAGACATTCTCATCACTGAGGACTGAAAAGGCATGAAGAACAGTGTGGGGCTGGAGACCAACTAGAGAATGGGTGAGACTACAGCTGCCCTCCCCGAGAGGAGGCAAAAGCAGCTAACACCTTCCAGAAGGACACAGAGGAAACTTGCCCTGGAATCCTCAAAAGAGAATATGTCATTATTTGCCCAATCAGAAGTTGAAAGGAAAATATGATTTCGTCACTTTGTATTCCAACTGGCATTGTGAGTGGCTGATGGAGTGAATGGTAAAGTTGTACATCACTGTGCATATTTAAAGAACCTGCTGTGTGCCAGTCCCTACAGCAAGGCAGAGGAAGGAGATAGAGAGCCAGTTTTTACCCTTAAGATGCCAAGAGTGAACTAAGTGAGTTAAGAGACATTTATGAGCTGGGCATGGTGGTCTATGCCTGTAACCCCATTACTCTGGGAGGCTGAGGCAGAAGAAAAGCAAGTTCAAGTCCAACTCGGGCCACTTAGTAACTTAGACTCTGTCTCAAAATAAGGAGAAGGAGGAGAAGGAAAAATAGAAGAAAAAAGAAGAAGGAAAAGGAGAAGGAGAAGAAGAAAAAAGAAGGAGGAGGAGGAGGAAGAGAAGAAGAAGGAGGAGGAGGAAGAGGAGGAGGAGGAAGAGGAGAAGGAAAAGGAGAAGGAGAAGGAGAAGAAGGAGAAGAAGAAGAAGGAGAAGAAGAAGGAGAAGAAGAAGAAGGAGAAGAAGGAGAGGAAGAAGAAGGAGAGGAAGAGGAGGAAGAGGAAGAAGAAGAAGAAGAAGAAGAAGAAGAAGAAGAAGAAGAAGAAGAAGAAGGAGAAGGAGAAGGAGAAGGAGAAGGAGAAGGAGAAGGAGAAGGAGAAGGAGAAGGAGAAGGAGAAGGAGAAGGAGAAGGAGAAGGAGAAGGAGAAGGAGAAGGAGAAGGAGA
>RJWM01002313.1:17821-131849 GCA_004363535.1 Dasyprocta punctata | reverse complement strand
GCTAGTTATTCACAGCGGAGTACTGCTATACCATAAGGAAGGATAAGCATGAGTCATCTGTAGGAAAATAGAGTTCACCAAACACAAGAGAGATAATGGGAAATGGGGAGCTACATCTTTTGCAAGTGAAAGGGGATCAAGAGATTGAGGGAGAAGCAGGGAAGGGCCGAGGAAGAACACAAATAAAGAATTGAGATGTGTTAAGTACATGTATCAATTTCCCAGGCGGAATGTAATCATTATGTCCTGGAAACATGTACTAGTAATATATAAAATTTGAAAAAAGCATAGTAGATTATATATACTAAAAAGACTCCCTGGGAAAAACTTCTTGGAAATGTTGAATATAATATTTCAAAAGAAAACAGGTCACAAGAACATAAATCCAAGAGCAGAGTGAGCAATGAAGCAGTGGGCATCTGCCTGAGGCACAAATGTCTGTCCTGAGCAGTCTGCGCGTCAGTTCTAGTGCCAGTGTCCGAAGACACTGGAACAGAGCATGGGCTGGGGCAGACCAGAGCACCAGCCCTCAGAGAGCTGGGAAAAGTGCTGTCTCAGCCTCGAAGCCAGTTCACCAGGGAAGGCAAACGATCAAAAATGGTCTCCTTAAAAGTCTTCACTAAAGTCAACTTCCAGACAAAGCTGAGTCTGGAAGCGCAATCCCGGTGCGCCCTGCAAAGCCCCGGGCACTGAATACAGATCAGAGCCTTCACAGGCAGAGACGAACCCAGGTCCCGGAAAAGGCAATTCAGTCTCCCCTGCAGTAAAGACTGCAAACGAAAGCCCCGGGATATTTCTACATTTACAGTTCCAAGGAGAATGAGATCATGGTTTTAAAGACAAAAGGATCCACCACAAGGAGGAGAAGCTTCACACACACACACACACACACACACACACACACACACGCCACACACACAGAACTCAAGCAAGAATCCTGCAGCTGACGGAGGGATAAAAATGTAGACTGGAAGAGGATATGGGGTAGGGGAGACGACAAGAAGGGAAGGGCAGAGGAAGCAGAAATGATTATGATGCGATATATACATATATATGTAAAGTAAAATAGAATATGGTGATAAGAGAGCTTTAAAATTGAACTGATCTGAAAGTAAAGACCGGATAGGATGACTAGAAATGGAGTAAAAGACTCTGGTTAGTAACTCAATGATTGGGTTAAACACAGTTGAAGAAGAGGTAGAGAGTGAGCTGAAAAATGTCCTTGAAGAAATACCCAAAAGGTATTACAGAAAAGAGATTTCTGAAAAAATTAAAGAAAAATTAAGAAGCTATGTAGTGATAAGAGTTAGCATCTAACTAAAACTCACAGGCAGATTTAAAAGGATAATAGTAAATATTGTAACATAATGGCTGCGATTTTTCCAGAACTGACCAAAAGGCTTACTTCTAAGGCAGAGGAAGTGCAAAGAATCCTAAAATAAAAGTATTCACAAGAGTAAAATATAAGTAACTTTGTGTATGACACATTAGTGCTAACATTTAAATTGCTAGATTACTTATCATGAATGGAAATAAAGTTATAGACAGCATAACTTTTACTTCAAGGAGAAATGCTAATGTTCTAAGATTATTTTATTTTTATTAAAATTTTTAAGGTAGAGTTAGAGAAAAAGAGGAGGAAATTTCCAAGTCTTTGAAGAAGGAAACTAAATGATAAAAATAAAAATACAGAGGAAAACAAGAAAAGAGAAAAGAATATATATAGAGAAGATGAGGTATATATTCTGGTTGTAGGGAGCACATATGAAATGTATGAAAGCAAAAGGTTAAAAATTCTAGATAACTCAAAAAATCCTCCCATATATTCTTGCAAAATAGAGTTTAAGACAAAGTGGAACAATTAGAAACATAATCACATCCTATAATATAGCACACTTTTGAAGTAATTAAATTACAAGGAGAAACTGACTAGTCTATCATCACAAGGAACTATTTTTAAACATGCCTTCATTAGTAATGTGTAGAAGAAGTAAATCAAAATTAGTGTGCAGAAGACTAAAACAACATAATGAGTAAGTTTTATGAGACATACTCAAAATCACTCACCATGTCAGTATGGTCACTACCAGCTCCAAATTACCACCCACAACCTGAAATGTGGGTTGCCCAAGTTAAGCTGTACTGTACTTCTAAAACCCACACTGGATTCTAAAATATAATAGAAAAAATGTGAAATATCACAGTAATAATTTTATATTGTTTATGATAAAATGATAGTGAATTAAATAAATATAATTAAATCAATTTCACTATTTAAAACTTTTTCATCTAATTATCAGAAAATTTAAATGATCTATTTGACTTACTTTATATTTGAATTGGACAAGGCTATATCAGATCACTAATTAAATCTCAGCTAATTGCAAACAATTGATGTAATTTTTTTTTTTCGGCACTGGGGATCAAACTCACAACCTCGCACCTGATAGACAGGTGCTTAAGCCACTGAGCCAACCTCCCAGCCCAACAATTGATGTAATTAAGCAATATTCTTTTTTTAGCAAGAAAGAAGTTGGAAATATAATACATAAAAGTTAACAAATGTAACATATGTTTAGAAATAACATTTATATGTAAGCTATAGATTGAATAGAAAATCAAACTGAAAAATAAAAATATTATGCATACAAATCTGTGGGATATTGTAAAAGCAAAAGTTTAAGAAAAAAATTACACTTTAAAATATTTTTATTAGAGAATAGAAAAGGTGAAAATTAAAAACACCTATATCCAACTGAAAATTTAAAAGTATAGGGAAAAGACCCCAATAAGTTCAAGTAAAGTAAAAAAGAGAAAAATAATATAGATGAGAGAAATAAATGGAAAAACAAACCCATTGGAGTAAATGCACCAGACAGAAGTTGTGTGTTTAAAATGTGAAAAACAAACAAAACCTACTCAGGCTGATTAAGAAAAAAATGAGAGAAAAAGTACAAATTTGGAATTTTAGAAATATACAGGATAAAGTAATATTAGAAATTTCTAAGAAACAACAGAAATTAAAAAGTATGAACATTACAAACAAAAATTTCAGTAGATAATTTTGAACCTAAGCAAAGCGCATTCATAGGAAAAGTTTGTTCAAAATTGACTCAAGAAGAAAAAAGTCTTTTATTTGTTAATTCATTAGTACTTTAGTTTAAAATTAGTTTACCACCCAGAGCACATCGCATCTCAGTAGTTCAGTCAGATGCTATCCTCAGTGAACATTTTCTATCCTGTAAAAAGTCTTCCAGCACCAAGGACAGAATCCTCCCAAACTGGTTCTGTGGGGCTATTAAAGTCACAGGACAAACAGACAAGGCCAGGAAGGAAAAGAAAGCAGGGGTCAAGGGGCTGGAGCACGGGGCGGAGGGCCTCAGCCAACAGCAGCAGCAGGCCGGTCCTGGGATGTTCCGAGAAGCGGCTGGCACCGCCCAGCTGAGCTTTTCCCAAGAACACAAAGCTGACCTGAAATTCAAAAGCCTAGCGACGCAATCACTTTGTGAATACACGTGAAATGTTACAGAGAAAAACAAAACAATCTGAAGCCAAAAATCACTCAATTAAATGCTACATCCATTCAAGATAAAATGCTCTCATCAAACCTGGGAGAAGGTGTTTGAGTCTGAAGCTGCTTCTCTCAGCAAATGGGCGGCTACTATTCCGCTGTGTAACTCACATGATTTCATTTCTTCTCCTCATTTTCTCCTTGCCCTCCTCCTTCTCTCTCTCTCTCTCTCTCTCTCTCTCTCTCTCTCTCTCTCTCTCTGTCTCTGTCTCTGTCTCTCCCACTCCCTCTTCCACTGTTTCTTCTTGGAGTATGGGATTTGAAGACGTGGCCTTAGCGCTGAGTTACATTTTAACCCTTTAAAAAAATTTTTTTTGAGACCAGATCTCATTAAGTCACTAAGTTGCCCAGGATGAATTTGAATTTAAAATTATCCTGCCTCAGCCTCCTACAGTATATGAGGTGCTAGACAAGGAAGCTGAGTGTTTTTTCTGGTAAGTGCACTAAATCAAGTAGTCAGGGTCCCCATCCTCATGACCTCATCTAACCTTTCTTGCTTGTCCAAGTCCCACCTCCGAATACTACCACACTGGGAGATAGGGCTTCAATGTACGAATGCTGAGGAGTCACAAATACCTGTCTATAATTCTCACAGTCAATTATAAACCTGAATCTGTAACACAGTTCTGCTGCGTACCCACTGAGAGGACTCAGGGCAACACGGCCAACCCTTCACGGGCGAAACCAGCGAGGCCATCAACCGAAAGCAACTTTCCCCCGCTGTAATCGGATCCCCTAGGTGCTTCTCTTGACGTAGATGGAAAATCGACCGCACAACCATGCGTCCCGTACTGATCTAATCTCCCTTCGCCTCAAGGAATGTGGCATTTTCTATTTTTATAATCGCTATTTGTTCACTAAGGGGTCGGTTCTGGTGGCATTTAGAGTATAAATTCCTTAGGTTTATAAGTTGTACTTTAATTGTTAAGAAATAATCTACAGCATGTACCACCTCAGCCATGGACACAAAATAAAAGCTCATTCGTACGGTGCGTCATCGTGTATTGATGCCTAACGAAGGGGCGTCCGTCCGTGAGAAACTGGGAAGAGGCAGCAGGGTCGGGCCCAGCCTTTCACACCAGAGGTCCCGCACCCAGCCGGAGCCGGGGCAGGGCTGCGACCCGCGGCCTCAGGGCCTGGTCCGTCCCGCAGTCCTCGGCCAGGGACAAGAGGCTGAACGACATTCATGTCCCGCGAAGTCAGCTTTTCTTGAAAGAAAACTGACTTACAGAGAAGTAAAAATAAGCAACTCGCTAACAGCGCGCCACCGACCCCAGCTCCTCTGGTCCTCGCGCTCTGGGCCGTGACCGGGCTTCGTGCCTCCCGCGGGGGACAGCTGGCTGTCTGTCCTTCCTCCCTCCCTCGGAACCGGCTCCTTCTCCTCCTCCCGGGAGCGCCACCCCTTCCTTCCCGCCCTCGCCCTGGAGAGCAGAGGTGTCTGCACAGTCGCCCGCAGTGTACAGAAAGCGCGCTGAGCCCCGTGTCTTTTCTCCTGCCGCCTCTGGCCGCCATGGCCTGGCCGCCTTGGCCATCTGACTGCAGTGCTGGCTTCCTCTCCCGTCCTCCCGTTCCTCGGTAACCGGCCGCGGGCTGGTTCAGGGCGCCGGCGCCGCCCCGCGTCGGGCAGAGTCCGTGCGCACCGGAAGCGGCTCTGAGTCTAGCGCCCCCATTTACCAGCCGTTTGATTCTCTGCGGCTGCTTAACCTTAAAGCGCACTTTCCTCCCAGGTGCAGTGAGTTCACAGAATCCTCCATCGGAAGGTGGTCACGACGGTTAAATGAGGAGACGCGCGGAATGAGGTCGGCGCGGGTCCCGACTGTTACTCTGCCGTTTACGGAGGGCTCACTCCGGGTGACCTCCCTGAAGCTTTGGCGCCCGTGGGTCCCTTCTGCTTCCGGCATTCGGTCTGCCCTTCGCTTTCCGGGCTATTGGTTGTTTCTACAATGCTAATCGTATCATTTCTCAGTGGTTCTCAACAATCCTATAATAGAATGCGTGATTAACTCATGAAATGACTAGTTAGTAATTTCCTCATGGAAGCGGATGATCCTCATACATGAAAGACCCGCTCACTCTTAGGGGGCTGATCACACAGGACATGAACGCCAGGAGGTGGAAATTGTGGGACCAGCTTAGAATTTGCATACTGCACTAGTCATCTCTTTCTTCTCCCTGACAGTCACACATCTGTGTATAAAACACCTTCACCAAGACGCTCCACTAGCTTCTCAAGGTCAGCAAAACCTGTCTTTCTCCACTTTTCTGGATAGCTTCAGAAGACCGTAAGGCTTCACCTGAGCCTTTATTTTTTGTGGCACCAGGGATCAAACTCACAAACTCGTGCCTGCCAGGGCAGATGCTTAAGCCATTGAGCCAAACTCCCGGCCCTAGTTTTTTAGACAGGGTCGCACTATGCAGTTCAGGCCGGCCTTGCGCTCACGTTGTAGCCCAAGCTGGGCTCAAACTCACAACGCTCCTCCTACCTCAGCCTCCCGAATGCTGGGATTAAAGGCATGGGCCACCACGCCCGGCTTCACCTGAGCCTTTCTGAGGAAAGCAGTTAAGGAGTTAATGTGATCCTGAATGGTTATTATTCAGAACTTAGGAATGAAACTCAGAGGTGTTGGTGCAGGAGTTTATGCATATCGTAAAATCAACCACAGATGGATTAGGAGAGTTAGAAACAGCTAGCTCTAAATTGGGTTAACACAAAACCATAGAAAAAGGAGCATTTCATATGAAATGATGGTAAGTTAACCTATTCAAAACTGCTTTTTGAGAAGTATAATCTTTCCTTCAGGACCATGGAAGTTATATTTTGAAAAATTATCCTATTCTGTGGGAGACAACTTGAGCGAGTCCCCTTAAATGCAGAACAATTGTTGCAACTTTGATTATATAGAAACTTATTTCCTTATGTTGATGTATACAGAGCTGACTATGGTATTTCCTTCTCTCTTTAATTGACTCTAAGCATTGCAAATAAGGCTAGCTGAGGTACTGATATGTAATCTCTAAAGCCATCCAACAGTGTCCTGTTGCCTCCCATAGTGATCTCTGTAAAATATATAGGCACAGTGGGATGGCAGAGCCAGTGAGCTCCAGGAATGTCAACCCGGTATCAGCCTCGAGAAAAAGGCTATGAGTCCCCAGGGCATAAAAGTTTACATATCAGAAGCAGGTACTGGTCTGTAGTCTTTAAAGCCATCAGACAGTGTCCTGTTTCCTCCCAAAGTGACCTTTGTAAGATGTATAAAGCACAGTGGGATGGCAGAGCCAGTGAGCTCCAGGAATGTCAACTGGGGATGAGCCTCGAGAGGCTGTGAATTCCCAGGGCATAAAGTTTGCATATCAAAAACCGAAGCAGTAGCCTCCTAAAACAATTCAGTTGCTATCTTGATTGGGTTGTGCAAACTGAGCCCCTTGCATATCTTCATCTGCATTTTGCACAGATACCTTTCTCACTACCTTGCCAGCCAGCTCAAGTTACTCACGTAGTTCCCGCCATCCTCACTGTCACTCATCCTCAAGCCACCCCCTGGCTTCACTAGTTAATAAATTCTGGGAGAGGCCTAGGATCAAGGCCTTTGTCCGTATGTCCTCACGAGGACTGGACTTAGGACCCCTTGGCTGCCCTTAACCTGGAACATGTCTCGGAATCTTTACTCTCGCTGTGGGTTGCATTGGAGGTGGTAGATTGGAATTTACTTACCAGGATTCCAATAACGTCTCAGTGGATTTATAAATATAACTTCTTGGATTGTGAGGAAGACTAGACAAAGGATTTCAGTACTTGGATTAGCGTGCTCATTATTTGGGATTACAATACTATTCCAAAATAATAAGAATTGAGTATATCATGATCAAGGCAGAGTAACAGGGAAAACAATTTTAAATTCCCTTAGATATTCACATTAAAAATCATGGTAAATAAAAAGTTAACACTTCACTCCATTAAACAATCAGATAAAATAACACTAAAATTTTTTGTCTCATAATATTTCTTAAATCTTTTTGTTCAGTTGTTTAGGAAACATTGCTCATATGCATTACCTGCTAATGCAGATTTTTTCCTGCTTTATGCTGTGAGAAAAGAAAATTCTCCCTTCAATATTTTCTAAACTAGACTTTCCTGGTTGAAATACAATGCATTTTGACCTCTGTTTTCCAATTTTGTTTTTGTAAGTCATGAAAAAAATGCTACTGTAATAGCCCATTGTTTGCAGAAATTATCCTTCCGGAGGTCTGGTCTCGCAGCCACAGCCCAGGTCTGGTAGCTGCAGATGGACCCGCAAGCAAAGCAAATCGGGACCCACTTCTCGGCAGTGACCCTCGACTTTCACTTAGCAGGAGCCACGACATTTCTGTGTTGCCCATTTGTGAACACTCACATTTTGGGCATGAGCTGGGGCTTCTGGGACTTCCAAATACACAGGATGGTCCTGGGACCGCCCCTACAGGGTGACACAGGGTGAAGCAGTAAGTGACACTCACAAAGCCAGGGCAGTTGCTCACTTTTTGCTTACTGTTTCAATCCTAGTCTCACAGCCACGTCCTCCTCTGGTTTTCTTTTGTTTTCCTGCAGTAGAAGCCCTCAGGCACTGTTGGATATATATATTTTATCACTTATGTTTGAGGTGTGCCTCACCTTGGCTCACAAGGAGGGGTTCAAAAATGTTCCGTCTCCATCGGAATTTCTCAAATTGAAATATATTTTAAACATAGCAGCGATCTATTTTGTAAGCTGCTGAGAATGTCAAAGCACTGTAAAACGAATTGTGGAACAGAAATTAAGAGGCCTGTGTTTTACTATCAAGTATGACTTTGGGTTTGGGAATGTTAGAGGGCACTAAAACCAGACTCAGGCATATTTTCTTCACCATATAGTCTGGAATTTGTACTTTACCTGTTTTGTGATGAGCAGATAAGTTAGCAAAGCTGCATCATTGGAGAGGGTGTTTATACAAAACCCTGTAAAACATAATGCCTTTTCTATTACTAACAGTCTTTTCCTCCTTCTCCTCCTCTTCATCTTCTTTGTCTTCATCTTGGTCTTCGTCTTCTCCTTCTCCTCCTCCTTTTCCTTCTCCTTCTCCTTCTCTTTCTCCTTCTCCTCCTCCTCCTCCTCCTCCTCCTGCTCCTCCTCCTTCTTCTTGTGGTGCTGATAATGAAACCCATGTCCTTGCACATGCAAGCAAGGTCTCAAGCACTGAGCTACATCCCTGACCCTCCTCTAAAGATCTTAACAGGGCTGAGGATTTAGCTCAGCAGCACAAGCACCTGCATGGCATGCACAGGGTCATGAATTCAATCACTGGTACCAATAAATAAATAAATAAATAGATAGATAGATAGATAGATAGATAGATAGATAGATAGATCTTAACAGATCCTAATGTTTGTAAGGAAACCAAGAACTGAAGCAGCATTTGGCAAACTGCAATGTACTCTGGGAAGAAGGTTCCCCGCGGTAGGCAGTTGGACAGAAGGATGCTGACATTCTCTGCATCGAGGTCAGTAGGCAATTATAAAACAAAGGGCAGGATGAGGACAGTTTGGCTGGAAAGTGGATTCTTAATGCCAAATTAAATAGTTCCTGAAGGAGGTAGCAATTCTTCCACTGTGCTGTGTGGCTGTTCAATCTTGCTTAGGGACAAAAGACAGATCTCAGAGGGTGTGTGGCTTCTCAGGATTATACCTTAGCTGAACATTAAATTTATGGCCAAAATTCTTCTGTAGCAAGTTAGAAGTCATCTGTCATATCCAATACTGTAATTCACAATGACTCAGTCAACAAGAATCTATCTGGCAGGTCCTGTGTACCTGGCACTATGGTATAGTTATAGCTGCAAAACTATAAATTACTACCCCTGCACAAGAATAAACAGTTATGTAGTACCTAACATCAATACTACAGCTCCAGAAGTAAACATTTAATGACTTCAGAAAGAATGAATGAATTAGCCTACTCTCATGTGGTCTAGGAAAAATTACTTATACTCTCCATGTATCTATTACTTTGTGGGACGAAACAGCAGTAACTGCATACTTTAAGAGTTACAGGGAAGATTAAATGAGTTAATACAGAAAAAGAGCTCAATAAATTTACTCTGTATAATTAATTAGAACACAAATGTGTATGCTCATATTAGAAAAGACCAAGTTTTATAGTAAAATAATAAAGTATCCATCATGGATGAGTCAAGCATAGATTGACTATCGTACGCTGAAGTGGGTTTCCTGGAACGAAGAAAAACCTAAAGACAGCATTGAGTAGCACAGAGCCATTAGTGTGGACTGGAATTTGTATTTGGTTGGGCTCTGGCAGGATGGGTGGGAGGTGACTAGGTACATGGAGGGTGTAAGATGGTAAACTGTCCATGAGCGAAACTTCAACATCCGTTTACAATGACCATGAATATTTGGGAACTCTAAGTAAATTGAACAGTGCTGTACAAATCTACCTACAGAATATTCAAAGAAATATTGTTCTGTAGAAGCTAAATCAATGGAAAAACTATGCTCATGTTATTGAACATATGTCCCTAGAAGCTCAAAAATCTTGTTTTAAGAAAGAACGGTCTGGGACAGGTCCAAATCACATCTTCGATAATTTGGAAACAAAGGGAAAATATGAGTATCCAAATGATTTACAAATGTATTTTGAATAATACTAGATTGCATCCTAGAATTTGTCCAGGTGTCCTCAAACATAATTAAATATACTACAGTATAATAATTACTTCATATAGCAGGCTTTGAGATAATTGCATATCAAGAAAGAGGATCAGCTGTAAGTATATCAACTGATATAGAAAATAGGACAGAGGAAGTGGAGGAGGACCCTTGCAATTACTACAAAGAGAAAAGCACCGATGTAAAAGACAGTATCCTGACAATGTATGTTTTATATATATATTTATATATATATATTATACAGGATCCATAAAATATCACGTTACATAGATGTCATTTCCTGAGAGACGGTAGATTTATCTCTTTGGAGTTCTTTCATTTTTTGTTTTTTATGCCTTTTGGCAATATAGTTAGAGCATTAAAAATTAAAATTATAGAAAAAATATTACATATACATGTTGCTATGGTTTTAGTATGAAGTGTCCCTCCAAGATTCAAGTTTTGAAGACTTGATTTCCACTGCAGCACTGTTCAGAGATGGGTTTAGAGAGCTGACTCAATCACGAAGGCCTTGACTTCACTGAGTGGGCTTCTAGGAGGTAAGTCCTAGTTAGAGGAAGAAGGTCGGGGGGACACACCCTTGAAGTATCTGTCTTTTCCTTTGCCTCTTTTTCTCTCTCTCTCCAGTTCCTTCTAGCATGAGATTAGCAGCTTCCCTCCACCACACACCTCTGCCGAGTTGTTCTGCCTCTTCACTGACTCAGTGTAACGGAGCCAGGTGACCATACACTGAGACCTCTGAAACTGTGAGCCAAACTGGATCTTTTCTACCTTAAAATTTTAAGTTTTTCTCAGGAATTTCGCTATAGTGATGAAAAGCCGACTCATATGTACTCAACACCTGTTACTTGCTGACTTTTTTACATGCGTGCAGTCCAGAATAAATTAGAAATGAGCATACGTGATCAAATAAGTGATGTCTTTGTTGAGTGTAAAAGAAACATACAGAGTATTCAGGACCCCCAATTTATCGTGGCATAGAACAAGGAAAGGATTTGTTGGTGTAAGAGTCCCTGGAACTAGATCCCATGCAACTGGAAACTCTTGCTGTCACCTGAGAAGACAGAAATGCTAGTCATTCTTAGACGAGGGGACAAGTTGGCTAAATCTTTACTTACCATAGCCCTTGGTAAAAACAAACATAAACAGAAAAACAAAAACAACAATAGCAAAAAAAGACTTTCCCGGATCATTCATACATGTCCTGTCATAGCCAGAGATGCATCGGCACCATTTAACCAAGTCCCCCTCTACCTTCTTCTCCAAAGCCATTGCATGGACCCCAAAGCCATTTCTTATTCTGCTGCATGCAGAAATAATTGCAGGTGTTCCCAGTCCCTCCCCACAACCCATGCAGGAAGTAGAGGAACTCCAAATCCATTAGTAAAGACTGGGCTTCCCTGGAGACCTGCAAGAATGTATCTGTGTCTGTCATGGTTTGTGTGTGGATGTCCTGCCAAAGCCTCATGTGGTCATGGGGGGCGGGCCTTTCAAAGGCAGCTCAGCCTAGTGTTTGTGATTGATTTGTTGTCCAGCACTGGGATTGGTGGTGTGAGTGCTGCAGCCATCCAGAGGTGGGGAGCAGGCACACAATTTAAGGCTGGGAAAGAGTCTCGCTCCTCCCTTTTTGCCCTTTTTGCTCTTGTTGCTTTTGGTACCAGCTGCTGCCATGAACAGCGGCCCCTGTGCCACCCCACCCTGCCTTGGAGGCAGCTGAGTGTGGACTGAAACCTCCACAAACTGTGAGCTAAATAACCTTTCCTTCCTTAATTTTGGGCATCAGCTATTTTGTCCCAGCAATGAGAGGGAAGTAACCAAGTCTCTCCAGGATTGCCCAGGGGAGAGAGAGACTCTGGAACTGCTATTTCAGTGTCTCCCAGAGCCATTCTCAGCACTCTCTCAGGGATCACCCTCCAGGCTGAAATGAAGTCTAGACATTTGGGGCTCATACACTCCATACTCTCCACACCACGAGTAGTAGGTTCTATTCTGTGATGACAGTCCAAGCAGATGCCTGCTGAAAGCTAATGTGTCACAGTGCTGTGTTTGTCCGGAACAGCCCAGCAACTAACACAGTAACAGAAGCGTGTGCAGCCTGATGAGAAACTGCCATGAGGTGGGCCATTGAAGGGGGCTGGCACCTTGCGTGTGTGTGTGTGTGTGTGTGTGTGTGGTGTGTACACCTCGAGAACATATGGCAAGGAGCTGCACCATCCAGGGGCCAGAGACAGTTTCCTGAGGGTGAGATTCTGATGCTGAAGGAGCAGAGGTCTTAATTGAGAGACAGGAAATAATAATGTCTACCCTGAGAGAACACAGTGGATGAGAATAGACGGGGAAGAGATGTTACACAAACATTCCAGTTCTAGAAAGGGCGGGTCTGACTGATTATAAGTGCCTTCCATGAGCTTGCTGCCTGCCTCAGGATGCTGACCTGTGTGGACATCAGAAGAAGCTTCACCTGCCTTCTGGCTTTTGGTGGTTTGCTCAACCCCCAGGGAGATTTGGCAGCTGTCAGAGGCAAGGTGGAAAGTGAGCACAAGCTATTAGTCTCTTTTGTTTTTCTGTGATTGCCCTGGGTTGACTGCCAAAAGTCACTGGTTCTTTCCAGGTGGCATTCTCTACCTGGTTCTGCCCTTGCTGGCTCTTGTGTTACTCTCTCTTCATGATTTCCAGGCTAAGCAATGCCCCATTACTTGTCTTGAGTGACCTTGTCAATCCTTGGAGATGCCCTACATCTAGCCTCACCATCGCATGCGGTCCATTTACAGTCTTCAAGTTTCCATTTGAATGCATACTCTTTCCTGTTTGGAGGCACCACGGAGCTGAAGTCTATGCAGGACAGTTATGTAATGAACATAAAACTCAAACCACCTCAATTTACCTGACTCCTTTTCTACCAGGAGTGGTCGCGTGACAATAATTTAGGTCAACGGGATGCAGCCAAGTGTTGCAGAGGGTTGGGAGACTTCCAGACATCCTCCTTAGAAGGGAGCAGTAGCACCTGGTTTGCCTCTTGGTTTCTTTGTCCCTTTACTGTCACGGGCCAGTGGATACACATCACATTCACATTTCAGCAGCAGCATGAAAGCTGCAGGCGAAGAATGGAGGAGCAGAAAACTCAGGAGTCTGGGACCCTAAGGCATTGAAGTGGTCATGGTCCTAGCCCTGTATTTCCTGTTTCCAGCCGACCTGTTCCATAAAGTCAATCTGCCTTTGGTTGAGTCCTTGTCAAAGGCAGCCAAGGTGATCCTCAGTAATACTTAGAATTTTTCTCTGATTCTTCCTGCTTTCCTATAGAACTCAGTCTTGGATTCTCCAGATTTTGACAACACTATCCTCCTGCTTCCTATTTCCAGTTTCTTGGATCTTATTGCTTTGCAGCCCACCCACCTAGAAACTAGATGGCTTTTCTTTCCCAAGGACACTTTGTAATAGTACTACTTTGTGTTCAATCCTCTGAGACAGCCCCAGATATCTATACTTCAGGGGGAAAGTGCTACAGAGAAAGTTAGTGATACAGGAGACTCGCTGGGGTGGGACTCCGAGGAGCTGGATTTATTCTCCTGGTACTTTCTGCCTCCCAGACTACAGCATGTTTAGTCACCTTGCCTAGGCTCAGGCGCGGGTCTTTAAAAATTAGAAAAATTGCCTTTATGCTATAGAGTTGTCATAAAACTCAAGCCATGCAAAAATGTTTTTTAGTTCTTGAGCAATAATCCCACAGTCTGTGTAATGATACAGGAATTATTACTGGAAGCTCGAAGAGACAGAGCTAGGACCCTGGGAAAGACCCAGAACACCTGGACAATTACAAGCCCAGAGAAGTCAGCTGAAATTTTGGCACTTCAGGGTTTCTGGTAGCTAAATGTGCAGTGATAATATGAACGTTGTCTGTCTCATGAGGTTTCCAGATAGTCTTCATGGGTACTGATTTCTTTTCTCCTTTTTTTTCCCCCCTCATAGTTGAGGTTTTAGGCAGTGATGTCATACGAGATAAAGGAGCCACAAATAAATTAGTCAGAAACTACTTCCTTGTTGCAGAGTAAAGGAATCTGCGTATGTCTCACAGTGCATTTATTTCTTCCTGTGAAGCTAGAAAAAAGAGGCTTCTGGCAGATATTTCCTTTGTCAGAACCTGGCTTTCTATCCATTTCATTTGGCACTTTCTCTACCTCACCAGAGTCACAAGTAACTAATCTCCATCTACTAAGTCACTACAATGCTCTGGACTATTCACTCAAGAATTAATTTCAGAAGTAAACCCTCCTGTAGCCTTTCCTGCAATTAGGCAGTGAACTCATAAATTGCCTCCCAGGAGAACTTAGTAGAAGAGGGTCTCTCTCTCCCTGTCTCCCGCTCCTCTTCTTCCCCCTCTCCCTGACTTCCTCTCTTCCTTCCCCACCCAAAGTTTACAGCACTAGGGTCTGGATAATAGCAGGAATGTGGGATGTCTCTTGGTTTCAGGACACAACTTGGAGCTGGACATGGTGGGTTTAATCCCATCTTCTGATTTCTTACTGCATGACCCTGGGCAAGTTATTTGGCCTTCTTGTGCCTTAATTTTTCTTTTAAGAAATAGTAATGGTAAGCGTACCTGATCCATAAGTTTGTCATGAGAGCTGAATTACATTACTGACCAAATTCTGGGCAGTGGCAATATTGCATGAAGGTTTTCAATCTTTGACATCAGACTAGAGCTCCAGGGCTGCAAACTGAGGTTCCTTCAGCAATCAAGAGGTACTAAACACCAGGAGGCTCCTTTAGAGACCGGAGCAGCTGGAGACGGCAGACCCCACACCCTGCCACTGCCCTGCTCCTCCACTCCCAGAGAAGGTGAGGTAGGCCAAGCACTTCAGGGGATTCTGTTATCTAAGAAAAGCCAGAAATTGGAATTCCAGTGTGATTTTTAAATATTGGCAACTAACAATACAAAAACTTAACCCTACAAATATCAAAGAAAACAGGGGTAAGGGCAGAATTCAGCCCATAAGCTTCTAGATGAAAAGATCTGCACTGAAGAAATGCAGTACAGGTAGACACCCATGAACCTAGCCCTGTGCCCTCATGTCTGGATTCCCACCTGTTGGGACCCACGCCTTGGAATAATCTCTTGAGCCAGGATGGCTCCTCCATCTTGAATGGAGTAAACTGTTAGAGCACAGTGAGGCCTGCTACAGGCCCAGTGTCTGCCAGCACTGGACTTCCGATCTCTGTCAGTGAACTGAGAAGCAGGTGTGGCCACCGGGTCCACGGGAGGCAGAATCAGCTCTCAGGGAGACCCAGCAGTCTGCCTGGGCTCACGTGGCTAAGCTGGCAGAATAGTTTCCCTTTCAGATCTGTGCGGGGCCAAACTCACGTTCTTCTGGTTGTTTGTACTGACGAATTATAGTTGTATATGTTTATGAGACACAAAGTGGCATTATGATGTTAGAACCACGTAGATTGATTAAATCGAGCTTATTAGCACACTCATCACCTCAAATATTTAACGTTTTTGTCAACAAAACATTTGAAATTTACTCTTTCAGCAAAATTAAGGTATTTATTTGGTTTGCTTTGAGGGTGGCATTTTGTAGTTCAGATTGGTCTTGAATTCAATCTGTAGGCCAAATTAGCCTGCAACTCCAGCAATTCTCTTGCTTCAGTCTCTTGAGTGCTAGGATTACAGATATGTGCCTCCACACCCAGGTTAACAAAATTTAGTGTTCAATTATTTGCTAAATTCATTATAGAATTTGCATAAGATTCAGAAATCCTACTTCTGGGTATTCACTTGAAAGATCTGAAGTATATTTGTTGAGATTTTTCACCCATGCTGACTGGAGTGCTAGTCACAATGTGTAAGTTCTGAATCAGCCCCAGTGGCCGTCAGTGTATTTTATACCTGGAGGATACTGCTTAACCTTTAGAGAATGAGCCGTCCAGTCATCTGCACTAAGGCGAATGGAATTGGAGAACATCAAACTAAGTGCTGCGTGATCTCACTCATACGCACAACCTAAAACAACCGAAGTCACAGAAGCAAAGAGTGAGCAGTCACATTCAGTCCGTTGATTGATTTACCATAGTTACGGCATGGATAATGGAGGCCTACCCTGTGTGGGGGTGGCACCATCCAACTGGCTTGTAGTTAAGATGGGTTGAAATGGAAAGACAGGCTCACTGCTGCTTCCTGCCCGCCCTGCCATGGACTGTTTCTCCTCCTCCACGCTCGTCTGCTATACTACTCTGCCTCGGAGCTGCTGACGATGGACATAAACCTCTACAAACTGTGAGCTAAAGTGAACCTTTTCTCCTTTAACCTTGGGAGTATGATGTTTTGCCTCAGCAACAAGAAAGCAAACAGAGCACTCAGGTAATATTCAAAATTCTATTTAAGGCTTGGCTCTTCCGTCTTCTATCCTGGCCACCTTTTATGTGTGGTTTCCCAGGAGACAGTGTGAGTGAAGAGGGGGCACACTGCATAACACAACTGAAGAATTCATGAGGAAAGCATGGTGTGCGTTACTGCCAACCATATGCACCCTGAGTCCAGTCACAGGACCACAAGGGAAAACCTGGGAAATATAGCTGAGCTCTGCCCCACAGGGAGAGAAAACAGATTTGGTAAAAGTCTATAGAGCTCCAAAGAGGCTGTCAATATTGCTACCTAAGAAGCAGTAACATTGTTTAACAACCCAGATCCAGTGCATTCTTCCCTGGGGAGCCTTCAAATTAGAGGGTAGGATTTTAAGCCTAATTTGTCTGTGAGATGATGACAAAGTCTGATAAATAGCTATTTTGCCAAGATGATGCTTGGTCTCTTCTGTGTTAACATGTTGCTGAGGTCATTTCTTTCTGATAGTTCATACACATAAAAAAGCCAAGATGTGGACATTCTTTTAAGTCCCATAATCCATCATCAACAACAGTATGAAGTGGTAACTCCCACTCTCAAATTGAATTTTAGTGATCTCCATTAACATTTCACTGGAGAAAAATGACAAATAATTTCATGGCTCAGGAACAGCCAAGGGTTGTGTTCAGCAAAAAGAGGGTCTGGAATCAGCAGGGGGTGAACAAAATGCCCAGTCTTTAAATTAAGGGCAATTACTTCCCATCTTTTTAGTTGTGTAATTTAGTAGCACTAAGGGTCATCAGCACATCTCTTACAATGGGCATTTAGGTATCTTCCCGGACTAAGTGTCTTTTTGCTATCTCCGGTGGCCCAATGTTTATTTCACAGTGGGGGAGATCAGAATGTTGGGAGCTGAAATTCTTTGTTTCAAGATATGAACCAATTTCTTCTCTTGTTTGCAAAGATCTTCCAGGGTACCTAATTTTTTCCTACCTTTGAGTGTTTTCTTTTTAACCTCTCCAAAGAAGAATATCCCATTAGGCTCAGTTTATTGGAAAGATGTATAAATGCATCTGGGACTTGGCTTTCTTCGCACAATGTGTCTCCTTAATGTAGGGAGCATCCCCTTAGGGCTTTGTCTGCTCTCAGTACAGATGCCTCTGCGTCAGCCACGGTCAGAAAGGAGGGCAGAATGACTGCCTTATGTAACCACCATCCAGGGGCCTCTGTGGAAAGGAGAAACAGCAATACCAATGCAGATGTATCCTTTGTGGCCAGGAGTGAGACCCTACCTGATCTACGGACATCCACGGCCCGTTGCTCCTTCACCTCCAAACATTCCAGCCACCATGTATGAGAAGAAAATTGATGACAAAGGAAAAGCAAAATGGTGCCATTTATTTAGCAATAAGAAGCTGAGAACGCCAAGTCCTGCGGTCTCCGGGAATTTCACAGGAAGCTCTTCACATCGCTGTTAGCCACCAGAGAGAGACTGTAATTTCATTCATGTCCACAGAGGCCTGTAGCCCCACCAGTTCACTGCATCCTCTACCAGGAAATCAGGTCACCCGTCTCCTCCAGAGCGTCCCAGCTGTGATAAGAGGAAGCATGGTGACCATGCTCCTCGTCTGCTCCTCTCGCCCTGAGAACATCCAGGTCTCTGGTGCCAGCCAGGGAGTGCCATGGCCCAGACACCATGACCACACTCTTCATAACCTGCATAACCTCAGCTGTTCCTCCCTGAGACAAATCCCGAACTCAGTCTCAGGAACTGCTAAGCTTCAGCGTTACTTTCTCCATGCCAGACATCGCGCCGCGCTTTGTATAATAATACATAGTAAAAAATCTACATAATCATTTCTTCCATGAACTCACATAATCATTAATTTACTAATGAATTTGTTCCTTTAAAAGACCTCATACTTTTGACATAACAATATGGCTCAGTGCATTTGGTTACCCATCAGTTACGCCTAATCCCACCAGAAACCTTCCATGGGCAACTACCAGGCAAAGCTCACGCACTTCTCTTGAGAATAGGGACAGTTTCATTCTGGCTGGAGATGCAGATCATTGTGGCACCAATGACATGGTGTAGTATTGATGCACCGTTTTAAGGGGAAGAAAGGTGGGCTGGGGATTTAGCTCAGTGGCACAAGCACCTGCCTCACAAGCGCGAGGTCATGGTCATGAGTTTGATCCCCGGTACAAAAAAAAAAAAAGAGAGAGAGAGAGAAGAAATGATCTTCTAAGACAGAACCCTTCCTTCATTAGTATTAAGAGACAAGCCTCTCCTGCTCCTAAATTTTCAACAGAACGTATCAACTTGCTAATATACATCTCTGTCCATTTGTTCTGGCTTGTAGCTGGATGTCCCCACACCGAGTCATAGGCGGGGCTTTTGGGAGGTGGCTGGATCAGGGGTGTGTGATGTGGGATGAGGGGGTGTAAATACTGATTAAGGGTGTGTGACACCTAAATTAGTTTAGCATGCTTCTAGGTGTAGATAATAGAAGCCCTACTCTGAGTGTGGTTGGCCTCACCCAAAATGCTTGTTGCCTGAATGAAATAAAAGGGAAAGGAAGGCGTGCAGCTCACTGCTTCCTGCCTGCTTTGCTCTGGACTGGGTCTCCTCTGCCGTGCCCCTCTGCCTGCCACCCTGCCTTGGACCCAGCTGACCATGGACTGGAACCTCTACACACGACGAACCAGAATAAGCCATTTCTCCTTTAACTTGTGGCGATTGGGCATTTTGTCTCAGCAACAAGAAAAGAAGTGAAGACATTAGTCTACTCATCTTCTCCTTGGAAAATTGTCTTTGTCATCTCTTTGTCTTTTTCTTAAAAATTATATAGTTCATGCCATTCTAGCTTCACCCCCACCATACACTGAAAGATTTCCTCACATTTCTGACTACAATTGGTGTTACTTAGTACTCATCTTTCTCTACTTGTCAGAAAGATGATTGGCTTTGATTGTTATTCTCCCATTCCCTGAATTAGGTCATTTTACTTTTTATTGTCAAACTGTAAGAGTTCTTTACATATTCTACCTGTAAGTCTCTTGTTATATTTGTAATTTGAAAATATTTTCTCCCGTTCTCTGTATTGCTCTTTCAACTTCTTGGAGATTGCCTTTAAACGACAATGGGATGACTTTTTGTACTGAGGACTGAACCCAGGGCCTTTGCACTGAACAATATCTCCAGCCCTTTATTTATTATTTGGAAATAGAATCTCCCTAAATTGCTAAATTGTCAAGGTTAAAATCAAATTTGTAATTCCCCTGGCCTAGCCTCTCTGAGTACTGGGATTATAGGCATGTACCACTGAAACTAGCACAAAACTATTACATTTCATGATGTGAGACAAAATTGGTGAGACAAAATATTCAACTGGTGAGACAAAATATCTAATGCCCAAAGTTAAAAGAGGAACGATTTACTTAGCTCACACTTTATAGAGGTTTCAGTCCATAATCGGGTGGCTCCAAGGCAGGGTGGCACATGGTAGAGGGGCAACAGTTCCTGGAGACAGAATACAGCAAAAGCAACGAGAGAATGAGATCGGCTTCTTTCTGCCCCTTGTCTCTAGTGGGATTAGGGCAATGCCAATTTAATCAGTGGACTGAGCCAGCGATTACCAACCCTGAATCCTGGCACCCTTAGTCCCAGCATTGCACTACGAATAAATCACACACTCTAGATTCGGCCACTTCCAAAAAAGCCCCATGACCACATAAGGCTTTGGGGGGGGTGGTATCTAGACACAAACCATAACAGACAAAGTGCAATTTACTTATATTTCTTTTTTGGTCCTTTGTACTTTTATGTCTTACCTAAGAAGTTTTTGATTAACTCTAGATCACAATGTTTTGTTCCTTGGAAAAGTTTTATAGTTTTAGGTCAAATATAAATGTATATATAATTCATGTATATGTATAGTGTGTATAACTGCTGTATAAATATAAAACAGTGTATGTGTTACATGTAAATATCAAATATATTTATATTTTAAGTAAATACATAAAACAATTCAAAATATATATGGCACATTATGAGTTATTTTTGTGTAGGATATAAAGAAGGAATCCAACTTCATTCTTTTTTTGTTGTGTTTTTGTTTTTTAAATAATTTTTTCCTTTTATGAGTACATGTTTGCAAGTCCATGGTGATGATATTAATTGTGGGAATTCTTCAGCCCGTATAACACTTAATTCTCTTTTCCCCCTTCTCATCCAGTCCCTCTTTTTGGCAAAATTAGATTCTTTTATTTATTTTATAAGTCTTTATCAAGTTAGTTATAAATAAAGATTAACAGTCAGACTACTGCTAGTAGGTCAAAAGTGTACAAAACCCACAGGACAATTATACTAAATCCAGAAACACTTTTAGATACACAGTCCATGCTGGATTGCAATAGCATTTTGCCGTCTCTGTTTTTCCTATTGTCTGTCTTTCAATTTGCACTTTATTTCTGACTTTGGGTATTTAATACAAAAGAGACCATGTAATATTTAATTTTGTGTGTCTGATTTGCTTTACTTAACGTTATGGTTTCAAGGGACATTCACTTGCCTGCAAATGACTTGTTTATCTTTCTTTGTGGCAGAGTAGTACTCTGTTGTGTATAAATGCTACATTCTTTTAATCATTGATCTATTGGTGGACATACTGGGTGCTTCCAATATTTTGCTAGTATAAATTGTGCTGCCGTAAACATGAATATGCATACATCTCTATAGTACGATGTCTTTAATACTTTGAGGAAGATAACTAGGAAGGAACTACTGTAACAAGTGGAATTTCTATTTTTATTTTTTAAAGAGATTTCCATATTGATATCCATAGTGGTTGCACAGTTTACACTCCCACATTCTCCCTCTGCCCCTGCCCCTCCAGCATTTGCACTTTATTTCTGACTTGGGTATTTAATATAAGAAAGACCATGTAATATTTAATTTTGATTTCTTGATGGTAGACATTCTTTCTGAAGTGAGACAGAATCTGTGTTGTTTAAACTTGCATTTCTCCAATGGCCAGTGATGTTGAACACTTATTCATGTATTTATTGGCTTTTCAATTGCCCATTTTTGATTGTGTCTTTAAATATGAGGGCAGTCTATATTTCTGTGTTCTTTATTTATTATGGATATCAGTCTTTTGTCTGAGGAGCAGCTGATAAAATATTTTTCCCATTCTGTAGATTGTCTCTTCACTCTGTTCATGGTTTCCTTTGCTGTACAGGGGCGTTTTAATTTAATGTGATCCTGTTTGTTCATGCTGGGTATCATTTTTGTGCAGCTGGGGATTTGTTTAGAATCTTTGCCCATGCTTGTACCTTCAAGAGTTTTACCTGTTTTGCCTTCCAGCAGATTGTTTGTGGTTTAATATTTAGATCCTTGATTCATTTACATTTTAGTTTCATGCATGATGAATGCTATGTGTCTAACTTGAATTTTTTCCATGTGGAGACTTGTTTTCCCAGTACCATTTGTTAAAGAAGGTATCTTTGCTCAAGCAAAAGTGTTTGGCCCCTTTGTCAAGGATAGATCCATAGTCTTCTTTGTTTGTTTTTGTTTTTAGTTTTTCGTTTTTACTATGCTGTTTTCATCACTGTAACTTTGTATTATAACTTGAAATCTGAGATGGTGATGAACCCTGCCTTACCCTTGTTACCCAGAATTGCTTTTTCTATTGCTTTTGCTATTTGCTTCTGAACTCTCAATTTTACACCTTTTTCTATATACCTATCCTCTACCATGCTGTCCTGATTGCTGTCAGTCTTCAGCAAATTTTGAAAAGTGGAATAGTTTCAGTTTGTTTCAATTACTGTAACAACATGCCACAGCCTGAGTGGCTTACACATAACAGAAATTTGTTTTTCACATTCTGGAGGTGTAAAAATCCAAGTTGCCATCAGATTCAGTGTTCATTAAGGCTGGATTTTTGTGAAGATGACTTTCTTTTCACTATAACTTCTCATGCTGGGAGGGGTGAGGAAATCTCTGGGGTGTCTCTTATAAGGACACTAATTCCATCTAATCACGTTTCAAAGTTCTGATTACCTAATATCCCAACCTTGGCGGTTAGCATTTTGATATATGAATTTGCGAATGGGACATAAGCATTCACCTCATTGCCAAAAATGTCAATCCTTCAACTTTGGCCTTCCTTTTCAAGATTATTTTAGCTATTCAGAGACCTTTGAATTTCCAGATAAATATTAGCATGACTTTAACAAATGGCTCTGGGACTACTGGACACCTACTAGCAAAAGAATGGACATGGTCTCTTTGTTACAGGCAGCTGAGTTAGACAGAAATATTACAGGTGGTCAGACAGGGCGGGCCCCTCAAACGAGCCAGTGCAGAAGATGAGATACCTCGCAACTCTGGGGGAGACAGACACCTCCATTGTGGGCTAGACCTCAAGACAAAAGATCAAACAGATGTACCCACATACTTCCTAAGGATAAATACCAGGGATTGATATTCTAAATAGGTCTCTATCACTCTGAGGAACCCAGGAGTCACTAATCCAACCCCGTACAGGAAAAGCCACTGCTTTGTATGCATGCCTGCTTATGACTTGCTTCCCACTTGTCCCTGATTTAATCAATTTCACCTGAACAATTAATTTTATTGGCTGGCCATAGTTGTGTCCCCCCTCATGCCCACCTTGCGAGCTCCCATTCTTTTCTCATCTTGGACCCACCTCACCTTAGGGTTTTGCTCTATAAAATCCCCAGGAGAGACAGGGTCCTTGGCAGGCCACCTTGGGCCTCTTCTCTCTCCCAGAGAAGCTTTCTTTCTCTCAGTAAACACATTCTGCGCTTAACCTTTGTTGTTCCTAAAATTCATTCTTTGATTTTAGAGAACACAAACTCGTACCACACATCTATTAGGTTCTTCCCCTATCTCACTACGTAAATCACATACCAAAATCAACTCAAAATGGAGCAACCTAAATATAAAAACTAAAACTGCAAAAATATTAGAAAAAATCATAAATCTTCATGATACTGTACTTGGCAATGATTTCTTAGAGATGACACTAAGAGTAAAAAAACAAAAACAAACAAACAAAAAGAAAAACAAAAAAACCAGAGATATATTAGACTTAGTCAAAATTAAAAACTTCTGTACAGAAAAGGGTCTCATCAAGAGAGTACCACAGACTCTCCAAATGTTAGGAAAGGTGTTAGGAAACTGTTAGGAAAGCATTTATCTACTAAGGTTCTTGTTTCTATTGTATGCAAAAACCCTTGAAATAGAACAATGAAGCCCAATTTAAAAATGAGCAAAACACCTGAATGTCCAGAGAAGTCACACGCATGATCAATAAGCATATGAAAGAATGCTCAATATTATTAACAGACGGTTAAAGCCACCTACCATGATATACCACTTCATACTTACTAGCGTGGTAATAATATTAGAGAACAACGATAGTTTTAAAAATGAGAAAATAGCAAAGAACAACCAGGCTATAGAGAATGGGAACCCTTATGGAGAGTTTGTAGGAAGGTAAAATGCTTTGAAGAACAGCTTAGTGACTCCTCAAAACTTAAACAAAGAGCTGTATCACAGGACCTAGCAATTTCACCGTTTTGTATATACACCAAAGAATCAAAAACAGTGATCAAACAAATACTCAATAGGGATATTCATAGTAGCAGAATCCATAATAGCCAAAATACGTAAACAACCTAAGCATTGTCAACAGATGAATGAATAAACGCAATGTGGCACATACATGCAATGGAATATTATTCAGCCATTAAAGAAATGCAGTTCCAAACCAGGGATATTGGATCTCACTACTTTTATTCAATATTGTACTAGAAGCCAGAGCACGTAGTCCAGAGAATTAAAAGACATCCAAATTTTAAAAAAGGAAGCCAGATTATATCTGTTTGCATACAACATGATCTTTAATGTAGAAAAACCTAAAGATTTCACTAAAAGTGTTAAAACTGATAAATAATAAAGTACAGGATACAATATTAACATACAAAGAAGCAATATTTTGACATACCACCAATGAGTTCGTTGAAAAAGAAACAAAAAAGTAATCTGATTCACAATAGCTACAAAAATATGTAGGAATAAATGTAACCAAGGAAATATTACTGTAATGAAAATTGTTAAACACTGATGAAAAATTACAGATGACACAAAATATAGGCATCTCATGCTCATGTATTAGAAAAATTTCCAGTGTTAAAATGTTCACACTGCCTGGAGTGATCTATAGATACAACACAGTGCCCATTAAAATCCAGTGCTATTCTTCATGGAAGTAGAAAATTGTAAAATTCATATAGAATAACAAGAAGAAAAAGCAGAGCAGCCAAATCAATCCTGAACCAAAGAACAAAGGTAGAGGTATCACAACACCTGACAAAACATCTTACAAATCTACAGTAATAAAAGTAGTGTGCTACTGACATAAAAATAGATGCATAGATCAGTGAAACAGAATGGAAAATCCAAAAATTAGCCCATGTGTTTATAGCCAATGGATTTTCAACAAAGATGCTATGAACATATGCTGAGGGAATGAGCATCTTTCCAATAAATGGTTTAGCAAAACTGGTTATCCATATCAGAGTGAGGAAACTAGTCTCCTATCTCTCACAATATGCAAAAATCAACTCAGAATGGATCAAGGACCTAAATATAAGATTTGAATCTATGAAGCTACTAGAAAAAAACAGAAGGGAAAAACTGTGAGACTTTGATATGGGCAAAGAATATTTTAAATATGACCCCAAAGCAAAAGCAACAAAAGCAAAAGTGGGGGAAGAAAATATCAATCTAAGAAACTGCTACTCAGCGAAAACAAAAACAAAAAACGTGCAGTGAACAGACAACTTACAGACTGGGGTAGAATATTTGCAAACTACGCATTGGATGGGAGGTTAATATCCACAGTGTGTAAGGAACATAACACAGCAAAAACAATCCAATCTAAAAGTGGGCAAACACAAGGACAGACATTTGTTAAAAGAAGACGTGCAGCAGGTAACAAGTTCCCAAACTATGCGCCGTCACTGCCCACCAGGGAAGTGTAAATCCAAGCCACAAGGCGGTGTCATTTCACCCCAGTTAGAACGGCTGTTTCCCAAGACAAAGCGTGACAAATACGGGTGAATGAATGGAGAAAGGAAAACTCGCAGCGTTAGTGTGAATATCGACCAGCACAGTCCTCGTGGGAAACAGTATGGAAACTTCTTAAGAAACCAAAAGTAAAGGTCCGGTAGGTCCAGCTGCCCACTCCCGGATTCACCCAAGTGAACTGAAGTCGGTGTGTTAATGTGATATCTGCGTGTCCTTGCTTCTTGCAGCTCTATTCACAATAGTAAATAAGTTGTGTGTACACAATGAAATAGTATTCGACCACAAAAAGGGTAAAATTCTTATCACTTGCAGCTACTTGGATGGAGCTAGAGAGATGTTAAGTGAAATAAGTCAGACACAGAAAGACAGACACCACACGTCCCAGGCATTTGTGGAAGGTACAGATGCTGACTGCGTGAAGTTGGAGAGCAAAGGAGTGGGCAGTGGGAGGGAGCGGGGCAGGGGCAGGGTGGAGTGAGACGGGGTGGAGGGCAGGCCCGGATGGTTTGGTGGGGAAACCAGCTTTACTGTTCTGGAGGACAGGAGGTAGCCGCCATCTCTAACAATTCATACAGTATGTATTACGACATGATTAGAGGAGAAGAGTCTGAAGATTTCCAACACTTACAAATTGGAAGAGAAGGAAATGCTGATCATCCCATTTGATCATTACCCGTGTAAACATGCATTATTGACACAGCGAATGTCTTCGTGGCTTTCCTTGTGCTGAAAAACAATACCTGACACAGCTTAAAGAGCAGAGAGGGTTATTTTGGCTCACAGTTACAGAAACCTCTGTCCCTGCCTGGTGGCTGGTGCCAGGAGAAAGTGGCACGGTGGGAGGGGAGCTGCTGGTGTGATGGCAACCAGGGAGCAGCAAGCACAGGGAAAAGCCAAGCACAAGGCCAGCCTTCCAGGTCACACCCTCAGTGACCGCCCCCCACAACCAGGTCCCACCTCCTAACAGCAAGTCAGCTGTGGCACCCAGGCTTCAGACTCCTTCCAAAAGCCCCACCAGCACATGAGGCACCTGGGGGACACGTGGATAAAAGCCATAGCAGGGAACCACATAAGTAAATACAAATGTTATATATCAGTTACCAGGAAGGATGGCAGATCTGATACATGCTGCATGAATGAATTTTTAAGACATATGCTAAGTAAAGGGAGCCAGCTACATAAATCCTTATATTTATTGTATGCTTCCAGTCATAGCAAATATCTAGCACAGGCAAATCCACAGAAACAGAACGCAAAATGACAGTGGCTGGGTGCTAGGGAGAGGGAGACTGGGGTGTGGCGTCTTCTCACAGGGGCAGGTGGCCGAGATACAGATGGCTGCAGACAACTGTAGGTGCACTGAGTGTTGCTCAGTTTGAAGTGGTAAGTTGTACTTTATGTGGACTGCATCTGAGTTCTGCAGACGCACAGTGCGTGCTCAAGGTTCCAGGCGAGGCCACATTCTGCAGACCAGTGAGCCAAGCTTGCTGGCTTCCCCCTCACCCCTAGGCCACCAGCTGTCCCTGTGGGGAATGCATCAAGTGCCAGATTCCACTCGCTCCGCCTGCCACAGCCTCACCTCCCGGGCCAGCCTGCAAGCAGAGGCATGTGATGTGCAGGGTGCGCAGGTCCCACATCCCCATTGATGGTCAGTGAAGTACATGCTGATAAGCAGCTAAAAATAACCAGGCGAGGCAGCGTGTTTCTAAATAGAAATGAGATGTGCTTGCAAGTGGGCATGCAGCAGAATATGGCAGAGCCTGAGAGAGACAGCAGATGGTGATTTAGTCATAGCTGCTGTCACTGGGGGTGGGGGACTTGCTGATTACCATAGAGACCCGGGCCGTGAGGAGTTATTTGGGAAGAATGTTTAAAGGGCATCAAGATGGTAAATAGTTACTTCTCACCTAAAGCTCAGCAAAGGGCTTTGACAAGATCTGGGGTGACGGGTGCGAGCTGAAGGCGGACAGCGCGCACAGCCCGAGGCCGGGGGCAGGCAAGCGGCAGACCGCACAGGAGGGCAGGGCTGAGGGCGCCGCTAAGGCACTGGCTGGTGACGCGGTAGGCTCTGCGACAGCGGCAGAGAGAAGTCTGCACTGCTGGAGCAATTACTGCAGTTTTCCCTAAATCTAATGAAGTGGAGAATTCAATTTAGTCGCCTTCCAGCGGCCTTCGTCCTGCCATGCGCCTGCGTCCCCACAGGCTTCGGGGAAGATTTGTGCGGCTCCGCCCGAGGGAAGGAGGCCCGCAGCCGTCCCCGTCCTCCAGGGCGTTCGCTGAGTTGTAGCCCATCTGACCGCCCGGTCATCTTGCTTAGACTATCAGCACCTCTGTGGGTCCTGTGATTAACTTACAACCACATTGGTCTGATATTATTTGTACATCGGTGACCTCTATACTCTAGAGTTATTAGTTGTTTAATTTTGAAATTCATCCCTAACACCTGAGGGTGGCTCTATTTAGAAGTGCCTATTTTTTTTTCAATTTAAAATGAACAAACACATAATATTTATTTTATTCCCAGCACTGTGCTAAATACTTTGAATTATTAAGTTGTATCAATACATGAATAATACAAGTATTTCAGTTATTTTTGTCTCCCACCTAAATCAGAGGCTTTAAATAGGAATTAGCATGATGAATATTAAATATGGGTTCTCATAGATGAAATTAGTAGTATGCAAATTGGCAGGTAGGATGAGAATATTGTAGAGAGAAGTCTCACTTTTGCTTGAATAACTAATCAGTTTTGTAACCTTTTCTCCAGGGAACAGCACCAGAGGCTTTATCTCTGGTCTGGTAATTACCCAGCATAGTACCCAGCTAGAGTACAAAGCTTCTCTTACATAATAACTAATGATAAAATAATACTGTCTTCAGAATTTTGTTCTATTGGCCTTAGATGAGTTTTTCAATGCAGTATTGGCTGAATAGCCTGTAAGGGCAGAAGTCTAAACTTCTTCACCTTTACAGTAGAGGATGTATGAGTTGCTATATGCTGACTTGCTGAGAAATGTTCATCTGGGGAAGAATTAGGTCTGAGTTCTGAATTCTATAAATTGTAACGAGATTGTAGAGCTATAGCTAATCCTCAGCCATCTCAGTCTTTGGTGGCTGCCATCATCCACCAGAAAAGAGCTGATGACCTGCACAAGCCTGGCTGCCTGGTTCACAGCTCAGCAATACCTTGCAGCCAGCAGGTGTCCCCTACACCACACCTGTACTCTCTCCCTGCCACTGTGAGATGGCTAAGGCCAGCTGCCTCACGAGAGCCTCAGGCTGGGGCCTCACACCTGCGGAAAATGACCCCCCTCTCCCTATGGGCATGAGGTCCGATTCATAGAAAATTTCACTTAATTCTTCTTCGCTATCATGGCAGATATCAGAGAACCAGCTGTGCTGCTTTCACGGGATTCAGAGGCAGCCGTCTCGCCCCTAACAGCATTTCCCCTATTGCGGTAGGAGTGCGGCGTCTGAGTTCTGCATCCTCCTCCAGCTCGTGGCAGCCAGACTCTGAGATGGTCCCATAACTGCGCGCCTTGGTCACCACACCCTTGTCATATTTCCCCTGTCATACCAAGGGTAGTCTATGAATCCACTGGAATATACGAGAAACAATGGTGGGTCCTTCCCAAGATCGGGCGATGAAAGGCACAGTCCCTTCCAGGTCCTTTTTCTCACTTTTTTCCCCACATCTTTTTTGCAGTGGCTATTGGCTTTGCAGACCGGAAGATTTCATTTTGGCAGGTTAGTACGTGCACACAACATCCTCGCATCATTTGTGTCGTTCGTGAGCTCTTCACCCTGCCCCCGGCTCCTCTGTGTCCTTCTTTGGCTTGGCCAGGCACCAATACAGGGGAAAAAACTGCCACAAGCAAGTGTAAGATGATCTTGACTTTAGGGAAGGGATTGTGATGTCACAAAAAGGTGTCTTTTTGTCTTGGTACTGGGGAACTATTTGAGATCAAACCTGTATCTAGACAGGTAGAATTCCAGATGTCTCATTAAGTTTTCACATCTCTTCCCTCCACGAGGAAGAGCGATGGCTGTTACCACTATCTGAGGGGTACTGACCCAGCAGTTTTGGGGAGTCCCCAAATCTCTCCTCATAGGGTTGCCCATGAACAGCCTGAACTCTTCAGTGATCTGACACTGTGAGAGCAGAGATACTAGGGTCTTGAGACGAGGGATAGGTGCCGGTATAGAAGGGGGAGAGGCTCGGCCATTGCCGTTTCCTGGTCCAGCTCTGGTCGCTTACTGTGTGACTCTGGGAATCCTACTCTGAGATTCAGATTATATGTAAGATAGATGTAATCATTGCTGTTTTACATGCTCCATGGAGTTTTGGAGAGAATAAAATGAGTTAAAATATGCAAAAGTGTTTAGTTAACTATGAAACACTATGTAACTATGAAGCATTTTTATTATTCACCCACGGTAATTCAAAAAACTCCAATGTAAATTTACAAATTAGAAAGTTATTATGTGCTGAAAATATTGTTCCAAATCTAATTAAATTAGAACAATGGTTCATTTGTCAATTTGTATGCTAAGTATCCAAATAGGGATGCTATGGAATGTAACTAATGAACAGGAATAGACCAAATAGGTTTGTTCTGTAGCAAAAGCAGCTACCCATATATTAGCCAAGTCTTCATAATAATTGTATTCAGAATTCATTTTTCAGAAGATTGGAAATTAGTGCCTCTATTAACACCTGGCTGACTTAAATCCTTTATAAATGATGTTAACATGTATATGAACTTTTTATTTGCATTGCAATTCACAGTTTTCGCAATGTTTTTAAGTGAATTTTCTCATTTGATTATCATAAAATACTTTGAGGCTAACTAGTACACTATTGGTTCCACTGTGCATACAAGCAGAATAGTGAGCTTCAGGAAGTAGCAATGTCATTCCAAGGCCACCACTGTTACGTTTTAGTGATACAACCGAGATTCACTCGTGGGGATTCTCACTTCAGGTTCCAAATACTCTCTGTTACCTTGCAGATATTGTGAACTGGATAGATGAGCAATCTTGACTTTTTAGCCTCTCTTCCCACCTCTGGCTTCCAAGTGCACAATCGTCTTCTCTCCCAGCAAGTCAACTTAGATTGTAACCTCATTTTGTGCCAGAGACAGATCTTCCAAGTTCCCTCTGCCCAGTGTGAACTGAGAAAACTGTAAATCACACTATCCCTGCGTGCCCATGTAGAAGGTGTGGCATTCTAGGATGTCGGCCATTTGTATGTTCATGTGTTCTACAGAGTCCTGTGTGACAAGGCAGTGCAGTCCCCCTGCTCCTGACTAACATGAGACAGGGAGCAAGTTACTGCGCACTTCCAAACTGAGACCGCCAGGGCGGTGAGGACGGCTCCACTTCCTGCCTGTGGGACTCGTCATCAAAGAGGAGATGAATTTCCTTTTTCTTCCTTTCTTTCTTCGTTTGTTCATGCTTTCTAGCGATGTGGCATATTTTCAATAATAAGTGTGTTTTCCAACAGTCTCCCCGCTTCATCTTACCTGGCTGAGGCGGGGATTAGCAGTTCCCAGAGGGGTGGGGTTGAAACCTGCTGCTCAGATCTTCGTTTGAGTCCAACTCCTCACGGATCCGACCTGCAGCCCTGCAATGAGGTGACCTCGCCCACGCTGCAGCGCCCACCCCTCCGCTCCGGCGTGTAAGCAGGGAGGGGCTCTCTGCTCTTTATAACAGAAAAGAAATACAGCATCAGTGATTCTCTTTACTCCACACAACAGAGATCAACCCACAGTGGCTCTGAAGGTTTCTTTAGGGAATGTGATGGCTGAGAGCAAAAGGTGCTACTGAAATCATTTTATTTCTGGCTATTTTTCATTTGATTGGGGCTGGGGCCCAATGGACGTAAGTAAATATATTCATAGGATGACTTTTTAAAAACAAAGCAGTGACTTGAGGATTAGGTTTCTGAGAGTGAGTACTATTCTGTGGGCCAGTAAAGGGGCTTGGGAAGCACCACACACACACACACACACACACACACACCCTCTGTGCATAGACCAACAGGCCCAACTTAAAAATCAACCTCTGAATGCAGAAAGAGTGGAACACATGTCTACATTAGTACAACCATTATTGAAAAATGCATAAAGGTATTCAAAAAAGCAAAAATAAACCCTCCATATGATCAGCTATCCCACTACTGGTGTATGCCAAAAGGAAATGAAATCACTATGTTGCAGAAACTTCTGCATTCCCACAATTACTGCAGCACATTCAAAATAGTGAAGGAACAGAAACAATACAACAGTCCATCGACCGACAAATGAATGGAGAAAATGTGACGTATGGTAATGAAAGACTCTTCAGCCATAAAAAAGTAGTAGAATTTTATCATTTTGGGCAACACAGATAAATGTAGAGGCTATTATGGTAAATTAAATAAACTAGACACAGAAAACAAAACGGTATATGTTCTCAGGCAGATGCAGAAGCTAAAATACTTGATCTCAGATGTACCTGGTATGATGCTGGTTACCAGAGGCTGCAGTGGGCGTGGCCGGGTGCTGGGAGGGCGAACCGTTACAGCCAGATGGAAAGAACGCCGTCCAGGGTTCTGTCACTCATTAGGGTGACTGCAGTTCATAATTCACTTTAAATTTAAAAGTAGCTGGAAGTGAGGTCTTGGAATATTTCTAACACAATGAAATGACGAGCATTTGAGGTGATGAATATGCCAATTACCATGATTTGATTGTTAGTCACTATATACGTATAGTAAAATGTCATACTGTATGTCATAAATAGGTATGCTTATGTCCCAATTGAAAGTAAACACAGTGTTTAAAAACGAGTCTCTGAGACAGCAATCATTTATACATCAGTTATTTGGAGCAACTTTTCAGAGAAACAATTCTCCCATAAGATGGCAGCTAGCTCCAACGCGCCACCGACGACATTAAATTCCATGTGTTCCTAAGCCCTAATATTTTCAAGAATGTGGGTAGAGTACAATGTTCTCAAGGAAATACCTTCAGCCTTCTACATCAAAGAATTCTTGTTTCCCAAACAGAGGATTTATACACATAAACTGCAGAGCTGAAGTAAAATAGTAAATATAGAAAAAGTCATAATCATAAGAAATTTTAAACGTGAGCAGTGCTTGCCAAGTTTTACACTGAGATTCAGTACGTTCCAGTGAAAGCTCGCCGACCACACATCTGCATTAATTCTGTCTTTCCTTCTGCATAATTCCCAGTTCAGACTTCAACTTCAGTTTCACCTGGCTTCCTAGATACCAGAGACCAGCCTCAGAGCGCATCTCACCAGCGCAGCGGGCCTTAGGTTAGTAGCGTGGGTCTTAGTTCTTTTTCTGTGTTGCTATGACAGAATGCTACAGCCTGGATAATTTACAGACCATAAAGGTTTATTGGGTTCACAGTTCTGGAGCTTGGCACTGCACCCGCTGCTGGGCCCTTCTGCTGCAGGACCACACGGCCCGCTCTCAGCCGTAATAGCACTGACCCATGCACGGGGCACTGCCTCACCTCCCACTGAGCCCAACTGCGCTGTTCAGTGGCAGTTACATTTCAGCGGGAGTCCGGAGGGAGAAAATCAAGCCAGGGCAGTGCGGATGGGCTCGCTGGCGCCCCTCGGAGCTCCTCCAGCCTCAGGTTCGAGCCCCGAGGTGAGCCCCCGGCATGTGGCTCTCTGGGACAGGGAGACACTTAGAGAAGTGACTGCACTTCCCCGGGGTAAGGTGGCCTTGCCTTCGCTCCGAGCTGCATTCTGCAATCTAGGGTCCCCCTGGTGATCCGCAGCGCACCCATCACCCTCAGATCAGGCTTCTCCGGGCCGTCCTAAAGCCTCTTCGCCGTCCTTCGAAGCTGAGCTCTGTGTCCAGCATGCGCCCCTCACCCGCGAAGCCCCCCGCGGCTGTGCGACCGTCCCGCTCCCAGGCTGCTGACCCTGCCGTGGCTGTTAGCGGGACTCCAGCCACAGCTAACTCCCTGCTGCAGCCCGAGGAAAATGCTCTAATTCCAGCTCACTCACGGATAATTAACCTATTGATGGCTCGAGAAATGATCAATCTAGCAGCATCCAGTTTTAGTACTTTTGGAAGATGATTTATGTGCTGCCCCACCAGCCCCAGAGCGTTTCAAACTCTCCTCATTCGGAGCTCACCCCCGTCATTTTAATGGGGGGAGTGAAGGTCACATCCTCAGAGGACACCGACCGCAGCCCCTCAGCAAGGACTGGGCAGGAAACCTAACCAGGTAACCGGGGCCCAGGCTGGGTCTCCTCGGGCTGAGTGGGGCGTGCTCAGCTGAGCTCGTAAAACCTAACCGCTGCACCTGTTTGAGCCGGCTCTCCACTATTACAGCAACCTGAGAGCATGGGCTTATTAAGAGAAATCATTTATTTTTTTCACTGTTTCAGAGGGTCCAGTCCCTGATTGGCCCTATGGTTCAGGGCCCGTGGGGAGCAGCGTAGCAGAGCGGAAGTGTGGTACAAGCTACTCACTTTACGGCCAGCGAGCAAAGAGGAGAGACCAATATCCCCTTTGGAGAAGCACCCCCAGTGACCTAAACACTTCCCATGGGAACCCACCTTTGAGGAGTTCACCGGCTCCTGTTGGTGTCACCTGAGGACAAACCCTAGCGCATACGGACCTTCGGGTCACAACCAAGAGCCAAAGCAAGGCAGAGCCCGAGTCCCATAACCAGCCCGATTCACGGCAGAGGGCAGCGTCTGTTTCCTCCTCTCCATGTCAAGACTCCCTCAGAATCCTGCAGCCGTAAATGAAAATAAATGTGAATATGCTTCAAGAAGTGAGAGCTGGGATGTCGAAGTGTCGTTTATGCTTATATCCAGCCCTACATCGCAGCCTCCATGAAACCCACAGCTGTCTTCCCTTCCCTGCGTCCCTGTGTGTGTGTATCCGTGTGCCCAAATGGAGACATAAACACGTTCATAAAGGGAGGTGGCTGGCACTCTGGTTATCAATGTGCCTTTTAGCTTTTCCCTCCCGATGCAGATGACTGTCCTAAACGCCTCCACTGAGCTATGCGTTGCTTTAAAAAGCTGGTTCTCCCAAAATGAGGCTGGACTGAGTCATCTGCTCCTGAGCTCTGGGAAGAGGGGTGGCAGAGGAAATGGGGAGGCCTCTCCAGCAGACATCACTGAGCAGAGCTGGGGAACTTTATCCAGGGCGGGGAGCAGGTGGCCCACAGGCTAGCTCCCACCATCTGCCCATTTCACAGATAAGATTTTGTTGGCACACAGCCGAGCTCATCACGGACGTGTTTTGGATCGCTGCTTGTGTGTGACCGCGGAAGTGCGTGGCTGCGTTGGGAAGTGCTTTGGACTTGCAAACCTAAAGTTCTGCTGTCTTCTCCTTCCCGAAGATGTCGCTGATCCCTGCTGTGTGATAACATCTGTGAGCGTCACATTTCCCACTCTGTGCTGCCTAATGCCTCATTCTAACACCACGACACTGTGAAATAGTTATGGCTTATGTCCAATTTTCTGATGCGGAAATGAAGCTCACAGCGGTTACGTGTCTACCCCTTCATCCTCTAGCACTAGCAGGGGGCCAGCGCTCAGATTCTCAGTGTGTGTCTCTCCCCGTGCGCCCCGCCACATCCACCCCGGGCCGGTGTGGGATCCCGCCTCTGAGGCCTGCCCTGCCTTTCACTCAGCTCGATTCCCAACAGCGGTGTAAAGAACATGGGCTGGGGTCTCGAGTGTTTGGTCACCTTCTGAGGAACTTGAGCAAGTCACTTGGTCCTTTCGGGTCTGAATTCCCCATTTGTAATATAAATGCATAAGTTAGAAAAGCATTAAATCATGGACAACTCGACGTTTTTGCTGAATATTCTGGCTTTCCTCCTTTGTGACTGCCACACCTCCTCAGAGGTCCCACGCCAGCCAGGGAGCCAGGTGACACTCCACACTCCGGCGGTGACAGCTAAGCCGCACAGGGCCCAGGGAGAGCAGTCCGCCGGGGCGCTGGCTCCAGTCTGCACTTTCCCGCCCTGGCGTTGCCTCTTCCCCTTTCTCTGGGTCCCCTTGGGCCCCGGCTCTGTGCTCTCGGTCCCCAGGGCCTCCCGGAAAACCACAGCGCTGCGCGGGGTCTGGTGAGAGGGCTGGTGTGCATATGAAAAAGGGACAGAGGAGCAGTCTGATTTCGTTGGCAGAGTCTTTCTTTTTTCCCCTCTAATGGAATGTGCTATTTTAAGTCCCCGTCAGCCCGCAGGTGCGTGTGCAGCGATTGTCCGGAGCCCATTTGAATAATGTCTCTGCATCCCTCTGTGATGTGGTGCAGAGCAGCAACTTTGTACTTTGCATTTTTATTGTGATGAAGATATTTTGTAACAGTATTTGAATCTCAATGAAAAATTTCCTGAAAACAAAGCATTTCTAGATCACCTATAGAAAAGGAAGGTGACCCAGAGCCAGCACAGCTTCGGAAATCTGGGTCACAGGGGGCCTGGGTCTGTGGCTCCAGGAACCCAGGATGGTGTGTAGAAATCAGAGGTCAGTGCATGGACAGAGCCAGGCTGGAGTGAAGCTGGCAACCCCGAAGTCTGCTCCAGTGTCCTCTCCTCTTCTCACTTTCCCTTTCCTACGCCCCTTGAACTTGCCGTGTGTGTGTGTGTGTGTGTGTGTGTGTGTGTAAAATTTCAGCAAATAGGTCTTAGTATAGAAGAAGGTGGTTAAAAAAAAGATAGCAGGGGAGCTGAAAATTCAGGGGGCATTGTGAGGACAACCACAACCAAAGACTGACTCAGGATTGCGGGAGAGACAGTTCCACCTCCGGTTTGGGGAAACGCAGGAAAGAGGTGGTGTGAGGAGGGCTCAGGAATCACAGCTTCGCATGAAGACCAGGCCCTTATCAGGAGCTCTGGGAGTGGCCAGGTTATGGCAAGGGATGTTTTGAGGAGATCCAGAGCCCCAGAGGGGACCAAGTCACTGCCAGACACTTCCACAGTGTGGGGGTTGAGTAAGGAAATTTTCTGGTGTCTCCCTTCCTTTCACCTTATCTGTGGCTTCCATTGTCTTAGACTCAACAAGTTAGCAAGAGAGTCTAGAAAACTTAGTTTTTATGGGTCAGGTTGTTAGAGTATAAGCCGGAGCAGAACAGGGTGGGGAATTTACTTAAGGTAACAGGCAACAGATACCACTCCAGGCAGCAGTGAATTCTGTCGAAGTCGTTTCCTGTTACAGAAGTCTCCGCTGTCACGAGATGACTCCCTTCTGCACACAGAACGTGCCTATGACTGAGTACAGTAGAGCTGGAGCTGAAGTGGCAGTCAGCTGTAACTCTAGCTCTCTGGGAGGCTGAGGCAGAGAAATTCAAATCCAGCCTGGGCAAGTTAGAAAGATCTCATCTCAAAACAAGCAAATAAGGAAAAAGTTGTAGGGGTGGAGCTCAGTGATACTGGGATCAGTATCAGGATTGCCAAAAAGAAAAAGATGACAGAGAGAGGGAGAGGGAGGGGGAAGAAAAAAGGAGGAGACAGAAAGGGAAGGGAAAGGAAAAGGGAACAAAAAAAATTGAATTAAGAAGATCAGATGAGATGATTGTCATGGCTTGGATCTAGATGTCCCTCCACAGCCTCAAGCAGTCCTGAGGGTTTTCAGAGGTGGATGGATCCGGGGCATGGGATGCTGGGATCAAGTGTGTGTGTGATTAGTAACTCGGTACCCTCATAGGTTTGGCATAGCTCTGGCTGGGATGAAGGGTGTGAGTGCTATTTCTGCCCCAGGGCAGGTAGCCTGCTTACAATATCCTCATGAATGCTAACTCTGTTGTTGCTTTTGCTACCTTGTGGGCAGCATGAACTGTTCTCTGCATGCCTCTTCCTCAGAGCCGGTTAACTATGGACTGAAACCTCTACAAACTATGAGCTCAGTGAACTTGCACCCCTTTATCCTCAGGTGTCAGGGACTTTGTCTCAGCAATGAGAAAAGTAAGGAAGACAATGATAAAACTGGGCCTAGGCTCCAGGGCCACATGGGTCTGTGCTGACGTCCGGGTTACACACCAGCGTGCTGGTGGTTGAAAAATGCTCCATGAGAAATGTAAATCACGGGAGACTCGTGACCCAGGGCCTGGCGACTGTGAACCCGATGTTTAGGCCCTGGCCAAGCAACACGCAGTGCAAGCGCTGGCCCTGCTCCTGAGGGAGCCAGCCTGCTCCTGACTCTCTGTGCTGAAGCCCGGCTGCCACGTGTTGCGCCCTCTAGCCTGCAGAATCCGGCATCGCAGTGCAAGCTGCCTTCAAGTCTCTGCCCACTGTGCCTCTCCGTCGTGGCCCTCACCTCTGCGTGGCCTGGATTTCTAAAGATTTGACTTTTGTCTCCACTCCTGCTTCCTCCAGAATGGTTTTCTGGGCTGCTCCTGCTTAGTCTGCGGCTTCCCAGGAACTGGAAGACTCCCAGCTGTATCAGCTGGGCTGCAGAATGCTCCTCTGGCCATGGCCCTGCCTGCCCTAGCCAGCTCCAGCCCCAGAGAGGATCTATCTGGAGTCAGACAGGAGGAGGGCGGGTCTGCTGCAGGGGTAGATTCACAAGGGAGGTGAAGAGCAAGGAGGTTTCCGGTACACTCTCTAGAGCAAGCAGGGGCACGCGGCTGTCGAGGGTGCAGTGTGTCAGCAGCTTCACACACACCAAGGGCTAATCCTTAGTCAGCAGCACACACACCCCTTCATCCCGCGCAAGCTTCGGGGGGTCACTGTCGGCACCTCCCTTTCAAATACCGGGCTCATTTGTCTCTACACATTCAACTTCTTGTGTCTGAATACTAATTCTATGACTAACTACTTCTGTCCCTCAGAGAATGAAATCCTTCCTCTCTATCTCTCAAATCTTCACCTCTAAAAAAGATAGACTATTGACACTTCCTGTACAGAGTTCTGATGGAAAAAATAAGTAAAGGAAATTCCATAAAGAACTTCACACAATAATGTCTCAATAAACCTTCATCTCGCCATTGTCCCGTGATCGCTGTCATCCAAGACTGAGCGGAGGCAGCTCTCTGCTCCCCTCCTGTGCCCCGTGGTCACTGCACCAGCTCGTCTTTAAGCTCTTCTGTTGCCACTTACCACCAGGCGAGGGAGAATAGGTACCACCCGACAAGAAAGCCGTTTTAAAAACTCAGGAAATTCTCATTCTTGATAATTTTTAAATCATTAATTTGTCTTGAAGTTCAGTGGATTGTCTGGCTTTCTATTTTTTTTTTGACCTAGAAACATGAAAACATCTTTGGTTCTCTTTCTAGCCTCTGCTGATTCCATATGGCATCCAGGTCCGCACCTCAGGTCCCCTGAGTCTCATCCGTGGATGTCAGCTGGGCTTCTGGGCCTCTGCCAGCTGATGGAGTCAACTTCCCACAATTTCCACAACAAGCACTTTTTGGGAGTTTGCAGTGAAGCAATGGGCACTCATTTATAAACCTCAAGCACAGCCGTTCCTCCAGAAGGTCATCGCTCGCTGTCCCCTGAGCTGCACCATGGCCGGTCTCTGGGCACTTGTCCTTGTTTATTTGGTGGCCTCTTTGTCAGATTATGCCCTAAAAATGTGGGCATCAAAATAGGATATAAAATGTTTGCTTATATCTGGGTAGTTTTGCATCCATTCTTGGTAGTAGGATCAGAAACTGGTTTGCCAAACTCTTAGCCCAATGAGTTTACAATTTGACATCCCCTACAAAAAAGATTAAAAACCCTGATATTTTAGGACAGATTAAAAATGGAATGTAGTGAGGAGAGGTCATGGCTGCAAGACCTTGAACTGCAGGACTTTGAGCCCAGTGCTTCAGTTTCCTCATCAGCAAACTAAGAATGATAATAGCTCCTTTATAAGATGTGGTTTAGATGAACGAATGTATGTAAAGCACTCAGAACAGAGTCCCTGGGTCACTTGGAACAGAAACACCCCACCTTCACAGCCTCCGTCATCTCAGCGGCATGAACTAGCACACATTCCTTTCTCCCCTGCTTACAGAGTCCTGGTGAACTCCAAGCTACCGGTGGCATGGGGCAGGTCTGTTTGTCCTCTTTGGGCCCTTTGGCTTGGCAGGCATCGTCTTCTCTCCAGAGGCAGAAGTACCAGATGATAAACTCAAGCAGCAAGTGGACTAAGCCACTACTTCTTTCTCACCTGGTGACATGGTGATATGAAGACAAGCCCAAAATCAATGACCCAGGAAACATATTTTGTCTTTAGCAGAAGAACTCTGAAGTTGATGACCAAGGGCATGGGTTTGAATAGAAGAGAATATGAAGAATAGGGACTAATAATTTAATCTGCCACACTAAGAGACAATGAGAGCTCAGTTAATGTTAGTCCTTTGCAGCGGTTCTACCCATGAACACTCTGGAAGGGGAAGATCTGATTTCATACCCCTATCTAATGCCATCTTTTTCTTCCTGCGTTCCCCTCACACTGGCAACACGACTTCTCACATCAACTTCACCAGGTTCTCCTCTTCTCTGAGGCAGTTGCAGGGTGGCAGGGATTCTGAGGTACAGCTAAAGTTTTGGAACCCAAGTGTTAAACTCGAAAAGCACTGCAGGCTGGTAGAGGGGGCTGCGAGGGACCTGAGAAGTGCAGACTAAGTGCAGACACGAGGTCGTCAGACTGACCTTGGCACGACCTCAGAGGTACCCACCCGCACTTGGTCTCTGGGGCCTGTGAGCCAGCTTCGAAGGCAGAGACTTTGGCAGAGGATCACGAGATGGGGGATCATTTTGGATTGTCCAGTGGACCCAGTATAAATAGTGGGGCTTTAAAGAGAGGTTGTAAGGCTGGAGTCAGGCGGAAGGCAGTGAGAAGGTAGAAGTAGGGGAGGTGTGACTCGGAGAGGGCCGTGACTCCTCCGAGGAGGATGCTTCACCAATCACCTGGGAACTCCCTGCCCTGCCCAATCAGGACAGCATCATTAGGTTTAACCGCCACACTGGCTGTTTCAAATTGTGGCCCAATGACTTAAGCTCAGCAGCATACTTTTTTCTACCAAAGCAAACAAAGCACCACAATGGAAAAGAAATGGGATAATTCTAATAAAAATATATGAATGAACTGAAACTCTCCATCTGGAAAAGCGGAGAATGAGAGAGATGACCCATAGAAGTCATCAGATCCTTCTGGGTAAAACCAGCAAGGCTTCCACACTGCCAGAGGAGCTCAGCAGAGTGTGTGATGGGCTGGCTCAGCAGATGCCTCAGTTTCACTCAGGGGAAGAGCCCCAGCCTTGCCCTTTGCACTCTGCTGCCCTCAGCACTCCAAGGGGTCAGGCACATTTTAGGGACCTGCTGTGCATGCAGTCTGGGGCCTTGGGAATCGTTATGAAGGGAGAGATGGGGTGGGCTGCTGCCGGTCATGTTTGGGTTTTCTTTTACTATGACCTCATATCTCTCAAGTTCAGCAAGCTTCCAGTCTTTATGCTTTGACTCAGTCATCTGAAAAGTAATCGCAGGCCAAGTCCAGAGGTTTGAACCAAGAAGGGCCCGCGTCTTATTTACTGGCCTTTGCACTCCAGTGCGTCTTGTTTCCTCGAGTTAACAGTCACTTCCTCGACTCCTCTGAAACAATAAGCTTGGATGGGAATGTAATACCTTTAATCTCCTATTTCTCAGGCTTCCTAACTTCGTATGAAAGGAGGCTGGTCTTATCTCTTGTAAAGCCAACCATTTTACAGCCACTATTTATAACTCCTTCAGTTTGGGGTACAAACACATTTGACCTTTTCAGCTGTGAAAGACTTAAATTACGAGGCTCCTGTTCAGCTCAGATTGCAGGCTCAGGGCAGAGCAGCCCCCTAGGGAGACGGCATCTTTCCTTCTCCGTGCTCGGAGGATGGCGATGCTGCTAGCAGCTTCTCTTCCTTGTAGGGCTCTGCACAGAACAGCAGGAAGAGGCCAGTACACACCAGAATTTTTAAATTTCCTACCATTTCCTCAATGCTTCAACGTTGACGCGCATATCACCCGATGCGCAGGTGCAGACTGCCCAGTGCTCCTCCGCTGCACTAACAAGGCCCAGCGTCTTCAGGCCGCCGTGACCGTGACTGTCCTCCTCATCTGCCTTCCCATCGCTCCCATCCAGCCACACTGAGGTTTGACTCCGCTTGTCACCAGTCCCCCACATCTAGGAACCAACTTCTGTATCAGTTAAGTCTTCTTCCCACGATATACAACAGAAAGCACAGATGTCTGACTGAAAGAATCTTGGGATTACTATAGCAATTCCGCAGGATTCAAGGTTTCAAGTTCCTTTTTCTTTTCCATCATCAAATTACTTCACTGTCCAAAATCTTCCTTGACTCCCAGCCATCACCTATGTGTTCCACAGCAGAGGAAGTTGAGTGTAAAAGTTTGGAACAAGAAGTAAAATCTACCGACCCAGCCGAGTTGACGAGATTTGAGATTTTCTCCTCTGTGCTTCTCCCAGGGTTTGTTACTTGAATCAATTTGGCCTCATCCTACTTTCCAGAAGGCCAGCAAGCACACGATTATACAAAATAAAACTGAATTTCTCTTGGGAAAAAGGAAGAAACACAGACTACCGGGCAGATACCTATCAATCTCTTCCATGTTCTCCGGAAATTCTGTCTGCGCCTGATTTATACTGCCAAGAATATGACCAGTGCCTCTCTGGCGTTAGAGCCGATTGCCAATGAGGACTTCAATATTCAAACGGGGAGGAAGAGCAATTTGTAATCATCTGCGACTTGATGGCAGTAAATTTCATGTCCCTTACTGGCAATAGGTTTATATCTAAGAGAACGAGGGGGAAAAAAAGAGTTTCAGGGTACCAGAGTGGAGAAGGCGAGAGAGAACGCACACCCCTGAGGCAGTTCCGGTTCTTCTGTAAGGCTCTGCGCTGGGTGAGCAGATGCGCAGCTTCCCTCGGGCACAGACCCGCCCTGACCGGGGTCACACGGAGAAGCCTCTTCTGTGCCCTGCGCCCCAGAGCCGCCTTCCCGTCACTCCCGCACGCTCGCTCCCTCCCGAACCTGGAGGTCTGGCAGGGAGGGCTGCGCTAGGCTCTGCCGTGCTCTTGCTCCCTTTTGGGCCCGTGGGTGGAGGCCCTGAGCACAGGACGTGTGTTTTCTTCATCCGGAAATGATTGTTCTGCTTCTGGTGATGTCTCACCCAGCGCTGCTAGGACTTAGCAAACAACGCACCCGGTGAGGACTGCGTCAGTCCCAGTGGTGGACGTGTCCTCTATGTGCCTGGCCAGAGAGGTTGCAAAATGGTCAGGGTCTGTGAGCACCTGTTTGCGAGGTCGTGTTGCAATGATCTGTTTTCCAGCCCAGCCTCTTCCCTGCTTCCCGCCTCTTTCTGGGGCTGTGCTGAGACCCCTTCTCCACTGCAGCCGTGGTACATAATTTCCTGACTCGGAGTTTGTTTGCAGGACCCTGCCATTGCCTAGAGGAGAGGAGGCAAGGCAGGAACGGCCACTGCGGGTCACTGTCCACCGCCTGGTCCAGGGTCGTTCTTTCAGGACAGAGCCTGGGTTCGTGCGGTGGGGTGACCGACAGCAGCACGCCCGGTGCGGAGGCTGTGGACACCCTCCAAACCCCGCCTTCCCACTAATGATCCGCGAAGGTCTGGCCAGGATTTACCGAAACCTCTGTGCCTGTTATACTTTGAACCTGCATCACCCATTTGGGAAATTGATTTTATAAGCTTATTAGAATGTTTATTTAAAGACTTTTTTTTTCAAATGACACCCATTTCAAACTTTGGTGGCTGTCCTTGGTGAATCACAAATAATATGCTGTCCTCAGCCCGTGCTGCAGAGGAGGCGCAGACATCGGCTGCTTGAGGTGCAGCCCAGCTCCCCCCTGCACAGCCCTGTGGTCACCTCTGGACCTCCAGAGGAGCGCTGTGCTGTGAGTGCGCACTGAGAAGGTGTCACAGAGACTGAGGACCCCCAGAAGGTGGAGGTAAAGGTAATAAGGGTTCAACTAATGCAGGCCACACACAGTGGTTAGCAGTGGACGTGAGCAAGCACAAGCCTATCTGCAAATACGTGATCAGAGGGTTTGAATTGTTCCCCTGCTCAGCGCAAGGTGACCCGGGCCTCACGGAGCAGGACTGGAATGGAATGTGTTACTCTCTGGACAGGAAAAGCTTGTCAGTTGGGTCATAATGTTCAAACATTCCCGAGCAGTCTGAATCCCGAAATGTCTAGCACAATGGGACAAAGATTGGCAGTGTTTTTCCAGCACTGTCCAAGCTGTGGAGACATTGAATTTTCAAGACAACCTTAATTTAATTACCAGAGCGGTGCTCTGTACCAAGGGCAGGAGTGATTCATCACACCACGCTGTGGCCTGGATAAAATCTTCCAGACTTTCCACCTCCCTGTGCTCCGACTCCGTCCTCACCACACAGCGTGGAGCTGTTATTCTGACCTCCTCGGGAGGACACTGTCCCCAAGCCAGAGAAATGAGATTTCTTGTCAGTGCATCAAAATACCGTCCACTGTGCATGAAGAAAGCTTCAGTTCCCTGGTGCGCTTTGACTCTAATTCAGTTAGTTTGAATCAGCGCCTCTGAGTCACTTTGACTCTAGGACAATGATGAATTTAGGATTCATGAGCAGAGAGAATTCACCAAGGTGCATGCCTATTCAGGAGACCACTTTGCGGACAGCCAGCCCCGCGGGCTCCATCTGCTGAAGTCTTCATCTCCCTGTAAGGGCCTGGCTCCTTGAAATGTTGCTATGGGTCTGTCTGCTTCATGGTTTTTTTTTTTTTTTTTTCTTTATACTTCTAGGCAGTTTTGAACTCCAGACTGGCTTCAGAGTCACGGGGATCCTCCTACATCAGCTGCATGTTGGGAGTACAAGTGTATGCCACCACACCTGGCTTGTTTCATATTTTAATAACAGGAAAAATTGAAATGCTGAACATCACTGGAAAATTTTGGTGACCCTCTGTAAACTAGTCCTTCTGAATCTCTCATAAAAATGCCTCCCATGCTGGAGAGACCTGATATGTGTGTGTGTGTGTATGTTTTTTCTCATCAAAATACTGTCTATATACTTCCACACCTGATTTCTATCTATATATAAAGTACTTTCTGTTTGACAAAAAGGCAAACTTCTGTAGAATGTCAGCAGATAGCAATTATGAAGTTTTATAGAGAAAACTTGAGATTGAGGGCAGCATAACATTTTGGCATAACAACTATGATGACATTGTTATATGAGAAATATGTTTAACTCACTGCAGAACAACCTTCTAGTCAGTCACAGTCATCTTTATCCAATTATAAAATATTAAAGACATAAAACCTTTTTCCTAAGAATTTGGGGGTCTAGTTCTTTCCAGTAGGGATTATATACAGGAGACTGGGGAGGTCTGATGGGTTTTCTAGCCCTCAGGAAGAGGGAAAATGGAAACCTGTAAGGTTTTAGCACTCCATGTCCTAGGACCTTGACCTCAAGAACCTATCGGACTCAGGTGGTGAGGACCCTCTCCTTTGGAAAGTGACCTCTGATGTCTGGGGTAAGGTATTCCTCATTCCCTGGGCTCAGCCTTCCATGGCCTAGAGGCCTTGCCCTGGGAAACTGTCTGTAGGCTGAGACACAGTGCCTGAAATCTGGCCCACAGAGGTGGTCTGGTTCAGAGTAATTTTGTCTAGAACTCCTGCAGACCTGTTTAAGCCATTGCTGATATGTGAAACATCCCCAGAAGGCTCTCTCTTTAAGAGGATTGAGGTGGGAAAAAATAGCTAATTGCTGGAGGGTTAAGGCTCCCCTCTGTTGGAAAGGGTAGAGTTGAGCTGGGGAGCTGTATGCCCAAGGCCACAACAGTGGGGCAATAAGAGAAGGGAAGATAAGGCAGTTTCAATTTTGTTCTCTCAAATATCCTTTCTAACTCATGTAACAATCCAAGGGGGATTCTGTTTTCTATTTGTGGTTCTCTTCTATGACAAAAAAGGTGAATTAACATAGGAATGTAATTTTTAGGCCACCACCAAAAAGGTAATGGATTTCTGTAATATCAATGAAATTTCCTGTTTTTACCAAACTTGCAAAAGCAACAGCTCTGGGTGGATAGTCAATTTTAGAAATTCCCTGTAGCACCCCATTTGTGAGAATAAAAAACAGCAACCTTACAGTCTAAGGTTTCTGGGCAAGGATGTCTTCCAGAGAGCAGCCGGGACTCCCGAGTCCCCTCCCCAAAGCCACGCGCCTAAAGGTGGGTCTCACCCTACCTGTCACCCAGCCCATACCTCTCAGCAGGTGTCTCAGCAGAGGTGAGTGCGCCACGACGTGGAGAGTCACTACTTTTTGTCTTGCGAGTGGATGCATCCATGAGGCAGAGCTGGCAAAATCTGCAAGTGGGAAGAGAAAGTCCGGGGCATTCACCCCGCTCGCTCCTCCGCCACCGAGGGCCACAGCTTCTGCGGTGCAGACCCTCGCTCCGGGCACAGCTCTCGCTGGGCTCCTGTAACGCATCTTCCTCTTTCCTTTTCCAGTTAGGCGTGGTAATGCTTATGCTGCTGCGAGTTCCTAGGTATTTCACGGTCCAGAGCCCATTAACCATGCCAGTCCTCTCTTCAGTTATTAAAGCTCTCTTCAGACTCTGATTTATACAGCAACAGTGCACAATTCTAGTCATGTTCCACCCCAGCAGCTCACTGGGGCTAGTTGATACTACTGAGTGAACCTGCTGTACAGGAGAAAACCTCAAAAAGGCAAGTGACACGACACTCTTACCTCCCCAAGAAGATCACCTGGCTTGACACTGTGACAGCGCTCTCTACTGGGGGAGACAGTGGGGGGGCAAGGTGTGTCTGGGGGTCTCTCAGGCCATGGAGCCGAGGGAGGGACCTGTTCAATAAGCGACCATGCTTTGACAGTGCTGAAAACCTAGTTCTAGGGAGACGGTATGGTCTCTGCCTGGACCTCTAACAGAACAATGAAGATCAAAGTGCAAAAATTTGTGCCTTCAAGGACAGCCCAGTGGAAAAATAGCCCAGTTACCAGTTATAAAACAATGAGATGGGTATTGTAGCAAGTAAACTAGTAAGTTTCAGGGTTGAAAGGAAGGTACACCTGTCTGCTCTATGTTGAGTTTCAGAGAATGTGGAGGAGTTAGATATTAAGGAAAACGGCAGAAGAATGCTGTGGGTATGGGTGGCCTGCACAGGATCCCTTCGTGTGAAGAAGAGCGGGTCATTTCAAAAGTGTGGTTTCCATGAGGTGGCCTGGCGGGCATGGGGGGACCCTAACAGTCAGTACACTCCTGGGAACTCCTTAGGAGACCGATGCATTATTTCTTATTAAGTCCAACAAAAGTGTTTCTCAGTATTGAAACAAGATTTTATTTTTTCCACTGAGCAGCAACTGAAGAAAGCAGCTTGTGTTTTGAAGTCATGGTCGACACAACAGACTTTTATTCTACCCTTTGCTGAGCGGTGGCACATTCATAGGGAAGGAGCTGGCCAAGCAGGTTTACGGCTTCTGTGTTTCAGGTCACCACATCTCAGAGCGAACGTCATCCGGCAGAGCAAAGCTGGACGTACCATCCATTTCCCTCACGTGAGATTCACTGGATGTGCTAGGGTGTGAAGAAGAGAAGACATGGGAGAAAAACTTGGGAAACCAGTCAAGTGTCTCATTCTGAGGCGTCTGGAGAATGTCTTCTATGTCCCAGGAATTTAGGAAAGGATCTGCCTGGCATTCTGCTGGGAACATTAAGGATAGGCTAAAAGCAGAGAGAGGAAAACCACGAAGAAAGACAATGTACAAGTTCAAATAAAGATGACAGCTAATAAGGCAATCACTGAGTCAGAAAATAAATGTCCACTTCCAGGCTATTGCAGGCTCGATGACTTGTGGGGACAGAGCACAGATAGGGGGAGAAAGGTGATTCAGGCTCTCGATGTGGGAATCAGAACAGATGACGGACCTCAGCCGAAATTTCTACAGAGGACAAATGCTCTATCAAATCAGAATAATTGGAGAAAAATTTTTTCTTTTTGTTTCCTATTTTTTCATTTTCTCCCTTTCTTCTTTCCTTCCTTGTTTCCTTCCTTTTCTGCTTCTTTCTTCTTCACCCCCCACAAAAGGATTCAATTACAGAAGTATCAGCAGGGCACAGTGTGACTAAAAGGAATTGCAAAGAAACTTGTTGTTGGGTACAAAGGTCAAGGGCTAGAATTCCTTCTTAGAAGCTAGAAGGCATCATTCAAAGCAAACTGGTCTTCAGATCAGGGATCCAGCCAGGCCACTGTGACCACCCAGGGAGAGAGCTACAGCACAAAAACCTTAGCTCAACCTCCCTACTTCTCTCTGGTCTCTTACTGAGGCTCCACTTTGATACAGCCCAGGGAAACAAAGCGTGTAGTGGCCTTTAGATTTGTTCCTTATCACTAAGTCCAATGAACAGAAAGCAATTTGGAAGAGGGTTAGAGAGGGAATTGCAAGTCAGAGAAAGGGGGCAAATCTAATTTCTCCAACCCAAGCATCTTCATAAATCCAAAGAGTTGAGAAGAAAGAATAGGCTCGAGGAAAAAATGGTACGGTTCGTTCACACGTGATGAAATTTGGAAATCCAGGATTCTAGTTTTAAAAGAAACAAGCAATCCAGACAGAAAAAGGCCGTTGAATGAACAAATGTCAGATCTTGTTCTAGGTGTTTTTTACACTGACAACTTGATGCAGTGCTTGTTACAATACTTCAAAGAAAATTTTTTCTCCATTTTTCAGGTAAAGAAAGTACAGCACTGAGGAAATGCGGCTGTCCTGAAGTCAGACATGCGTTTAAAAGGCAGGATTTGAATCTGGCCCTGCCTGGTCCTAACGAGCATGTTACTTCCTTTCTGAGTTAATTCAAGTGGAGCACAGAACAAGAGAGGATGGAAGCTGTAAGGTCCCACTTCAGTGCCTCCAATTATACAGACAATTTATAAACAATTTCACACACTTCACCTTGAAGTTCAGATCAATGTCTGTTTTCTACGGCTTTTCTGGTAGTGGTTCATTTACTGAGTCGTTCCCTGCAGACTTGGAAGGCCAGGTGGATAATGTTATTTAGGGCTCTCTGCAGTCTCAGGCTCCAGCGAGAGCAGAAACAAGTGCAGATGGCTGTGTGGTTCACATGAAGCCACCAAGGGCTCCGTGTCACCCGAGGGCGCCAGCATACTCCTGTCCCCAGGGAGAATCTGCACCCCAGGTCCTGTGCTGTGCGTCCTCCCCACGCCAGTGGCTATGGTCCCGGGGGAGGTGGCCCAAGTGGCTCTTGGAGGTGACGGCCTCCGCGGCAGAAACCTAGTTGTTTTAGCCTGGAGATGGACTGAAGGACAGACTCCATCATAATTTATTGCTAGCTATAGTCCTTCTAACATGCTTTCCTGCTGTTTCAGCAGTTGGCTTCGTAAAACTCCCTGTTCTCCTCCACTCTCCGGTGTTCTCTCTGCTGCTCCCTCTCTTTCCTTTCCCACCCGCTTTTCGCATTTTTGTGTTCTACTGTCTGAATCAGTGCAATAGATTCTACTATAAAAAGTAAGCATGGTGACAAAATCTGCCAAACTTCGCAAATTTTAGGGTAACTGAGGAAGGAGAATTCGAGTTGTTGGCATTAATTGGGCAGCCCCAGACCTCACAGACTGGTGATAAGAGGCAGCTACCGTAAACAACGTACAAACCAGAAGCTCAGAGGTTCTAGCTCAGAAAAGTGCCAGAGAGAGCCTCCCTGAGAAGATGGCCGCCCTCCTGTAAACAGAGGACAAAGGCAGAGATGGAGCGAAGCAAAGGGAGACAATACGGTGTCGTAATGGCCGGAAATGAGCTTTTTCAACCTGTAGGATAGAAAGAGTTCAGGACACAGGCAGGTCTTGGCTAGACACTGGGAGGTCACTTTGGGGTCCATTCTTAAGGGTGTGCTGGGGAGGGTTTTCTACCTGGAAATAGCACCTAAGTCAGTTAAGCATCCCACAGCTCCGGGAAGGAGGGGCGGCACCCTGGCGGCAGGAGGTGGGTGAGAGCCTGCAGGACTCCGTGGAGGCCAAGAATCAGGAAGCTGCGAGCTGAGGCCAGTGCACCCTAGGCCTGGAACGCCGAGTGAGGGATTGCATCGTCAGTGGAGAGGGGAGCACAGTGGGCTTTGTACCCAAGTTTAGCTAAGAATTATTAGTTAGTTGCTGTTCTCAGTTCACACTCTGGGCATTTTGTGTCATTACACTGCCCAACATTACATCACTGTAGGAATGACTGTCCATGCCTCAGAAGTTCTCCAGGACAGAGATAGGGGTGAGGGGTGCTTCCTTCATGGAAATAGTCCACGGCACTGGTCACCTGAGAAACTCGGGCCGCAAAGGTTCTGGTTCAGGTGCTGTGTATTTCTGGCCTTTTTCAGGGGGAAGGGAGAAGAAAGATTCCTCTTCCTTGGATTGTAAACCTCTCGTCACTCTATCAAATGTGTCAAACTCCCCTTCTTTCCTATCCAAGCATAACTCAGAGATATTTTAAGTTCAGCTTCATATATCACAATATAGCAACCACCACCATAAAGCAAACACCACAATAAAGCAAGTCACACAAAATTTCTGGTATCTCAGTACACACAGAAGTTATGTTTATACTGCACTTAAGTGTGTGATAGCATTGTGTCTAAAGAAAAACCAGTGTGCATTCCTAAATGTGAAATACTTCCTTGGTAAAACTCAAAACTCCTAACAATTACCTGGGCCCTCAGAGAGTAGTAATCTTTTTGCTGGTAGAAGATCTTGCTTTGATGGTGACGTCCCCTGGCTCATCAGGGTAGTGTCTGCTAAAAGTTGGGATGGCGGCAGGAATGTCTTATGATAAGACCACAGTGAAGTTGTCTGGACTCTTCCTGCTGAAAGCATTCCTCTGCAGCATGTAGCGCTGTTTGGTGGCATTTTACCCAAGAAATTTCACAATTGAGAATCAATCCTCCCGAACCCTCCATCTGCTTTAGCAACTAAGTGTATGACATATCTTCTGTCGTCATTTCAACAATATCCATATCATCTTTGCCAGAAGTAGTTTCTTTCCCATGAAACCAGTTTCTTTGCTTATGCATAGGAAGCAGCATACTGTCTTCTATGGGCACAGCTTGTGAATTTCCAAAGAATTTTAATGGTAACTTCAAAGATCGCTGATCACAGGTCACCATGATAGATACCATAGTGATGAAAAAGTTCAAAATATTGTGATAGTTTCCAAAATGTGACACAGAGACATGAGGGGAGCACATACTGTTGACAAAACAGTGTTGACAGAATTGCTTGGCACAAGGTTACCATAAACATTCAATTTATTTTAAAAAAACCCACACGAAATATCTGCAAAGCACAACTAAGTAAAGAGTGCCTATGATTTCCACATATGTCCAACGATCTTTCTAGAAGGATCAATACTGCTAGTTTTGCTACCATCAGCTACCATGTCTAACCATGTGTTCCCTCAGTGCACAGTGCTTCAGGTCCAAGGAAAAACAGAAGCAAATTCCCCCTGAAAACTGCAGGCTATGCATCCTTTATCATGAGAAATTACAAGCAGAACTCTGGGGTTTCAGCAACCAAAGAAAGATGCAGGATGTTTTTGAAAGATTTTTTTTTTTTTTTCTGTAGCAGCAAGTTGCAAAGTGTAGGTGCTTTCTGGACACAGCTATCAGCCTAGCTGTCCTCAGAGCTTTTGTCTGTGGCGTTCTATTCGTCAAGTCTCATAGCCCCACCCAAGTGACCAAGGCTTTCTCCATGTTGAGGAAAAGTCCTTTCTGGCCTGCATTTGAATTTCTCATCAGCCTATGACTCTGGCTTCAACTCTGAGCCAGTGCGGCTGGACAGGAAGCACCTCCCATGGCTTGGAGGGGGAGCCCCGAGCTCCCAGACACACCCCTCTGTGTGCAGGCGGCTCTGACAGTGCCCTTTGCTCTGTTTCTCTGGGATCCCTGCTCCCCCAGCACCCGACAGAGCCCTGCTTTCCACAGACGCTCATCCCACATGGGCCCAGTAGCTGCCTTTGCAGCCTGACCGCCGCATCCCGCATGTCTCCCACAAGTTCTCAGTGCTGACCTCCGGTCTGCCCTGCGCTCAATCTGCCTGTCCTACTCTGCCCTCCCAGTTCTAGTTCCAATCGTCAGATGACCTAGCCTCTGTTTTTCAAAGCTTTGCTACAATAAATGACCCCAAATTTAGTGACTTAAAGCACTACACATTTATCATCTTCCAGCTCTGAAAGTAGAAGTCCAACACTTGCCTCACCATTCTAAAATCAAGATGTCAGCAGATAACGGATGCACCTTGAGACCACAGTGTTAAGCGACATCAATCAGTCACACTGCTTAAAAATCACAGGATTTCTCTCACATGACATCACTGACACCTTGCTCCTGCCATTGCATCTGCTCTGATCTCCTCCTCCACCTCCTTTGTCTACTTTTAGGATTTGTGAGATTGCACTGGGTCCACCTGAGTCACCCAGGATAATTTCCACACTTCAAGTCCTAACTTCATGACTCTTGCAAAGTGGTATTTGCCATGTAAGATACCATAGTCACCGGCACCTGGGATTAGAGGTGAATATATGTGGGTGCTATTTTGTCTACCACATCCTTTCTTCATCTTATTCCCTCAGAATTGTCTAGGTGTCTAATCTTAATTAGATGTGCAGATGCTCCTTGATTTATGACGGGGTTATGTCCAGATAAACCCATTGCGATTTCAAATATCAGAAGTCAAAAATGCATTGAACACATCTAACCCACCAAATATCCTAGCTTAGCAATGCTGCGCACCTTAGAGCAGAGGTCCCTGACTTGGGAACCTGGCCACACAAGGAGGTAAGAGGAGGGGCAACAAGTGGAGCTTCATCTGCATGTAGAGCCTCTTCCCATCCCCCGGATCTCTGCCTAAGCTCCACCCCCTGTCATCAGGGGCTCATAGAAGTGCAAATCTTGCTGTGAGCTGCACATGCTCCTTATGCGAATCTAATGCCTGATGATCTGAGGTGGAGCTGAGGCAGAGATGCTAACACTGGGGAGCAGCTGCACATACAGATTAACTTTACCAGACAGTTTTGACTGCACAGAGACCTTAATAAGTCAACTGTTTGCAGACTCGTATCAAAACCTGATCAGTGAGCAGCAGGTGACAATTAAATGACATCTAATGGCAGGTTTCTTAGTATAAGTTGATGTACTTCAATTATGCAGCTGCATCTGGCAGCAGTCTTTAACTCAGAATCTGAGATTTATTTTAGCCCACCCATTATTTTAGTTACCATTTTTGGCTGCTCCTCTTCTCTGCACTGTCCACTTGTCTCAGTTTTGGTAAGCCCATGGCTAACCCTAGCCAAAGTGAGTACAAAACAAACCGAGTGAAACACAAACATCACTGAAGAGCTTCTTCTTCGTAAAGGAGGAAAGATCCAGTGATGAGACAACAGAAGACTCTAGAACTCTCAGACTGCCAACAAAAAGATAGCTGCACTTAAAAGAAAACCAGGAGTCTTTGTTTAACCACAGGCTCATTGGATAGGTGACTACCATTCTCCAAGCCCTTTGCACAGTGTGTGGTGGACAGCTATCCAACAAAGTCATGAAGCCTCCAACACTGCTTCATCACATGAAGAACAGTCACCCTGAACTAAAAAGGCAGGTCTTTGAAGGGAAAACAAACTTGAACACAAAGAACAGAAGCAATTGTTGGAGGGGCCCACTTTGCTGAAGGCGTCTGCACTGAAAGTGTCTTCTTCATGGCCCACTGCACTGTAAAGCTGAGAAGCCTTTCCCTGTTGGTGAAGAGCTGATCCTGGCTGCTGCTAGAGACATTTGCCCAGAACTTTTTGGAGAGGCCGTAGCTCGGAATATGGCACATGGTCCTCTTTTGGCTGGCACCATAGCTAAGTTGATGGATACTGAGGCACAATTGTCAGAGAGGACCGAGGAGTCTCGAGGGAATGGAACCCAGGCTGATGAGTCCACCAAACCTGACAAAGAAGCAACAATGCTTGTTTCTGTGCAGTGTATACATTTTCAGGAAGGTGTGCACCAGGATATGTTATAGGCAATTTAGTTGCCAATAAGAACTACTGCTGCAGAACTATTCAAATCTTAAATGATTACATATCAGGAAAACTGAATAGATCATTTCGTGTCAGCATATGCACAAATGGGGTGATTGCCATGACTGGACAGCTTTTTAGTTTTCACTACTGAGATCAAAGAGGTCACCTCTGAATGTGAACCTATGCAGTATGTCATTCCTAGAGAAATGCTGGCTCCCTGGAAAATGCCACCAGAGATTAGCAATGTTTTGTAGGATATGGTTAAAATTGTCAACCACATTAAAGTATGTGCCCTCAACTCATGCCTGTCACACAACTGTGTGAAGGGATGGACATAGAGCACTGTCTTCTGTTACACACACACACACACACACACACACACACACACACGAGAGAGAGAGAGAGAGAGAGAGAGAGAGAGAAGGAGACAGAGAGACAGACAGAGAGAGAGAGTGAGAGAGCACGAGCTTTCTGAAGGGAGAGGTCATTAGCCAGAGGTTTTGATTTTCAAGATCTATCCCAGTGATTTCTTTCAGAAAACAGTAACCACTGGCAACATATTTCACTGACACAGAATGGGTCCCAAACTTGCTTATTTGTGGGGCAGAGTCAACCTGCTCAGTAAGCTCAACCTGTCACTTTACTGGCAAACAATTGCACTCAAGCAGTGGTAAATGGAATGCATTCAAAGTCAAAGTGGAATTATGGGAGCAACAAACGAACATTGAGACTTTTACCATGTATCAGGCATCTGCAGAGATTTTGAAAGAAACTGAATCAGGGCCTTCTTTCTCCCAGCTGGTGCACGGCCACCTGTCTCAGCTTTCAGAAGAGTTCAGCCACTACTTCCCAAACACAAACGAGCCCTGATCGGGCAAGGAGCAGGTCCTTGACCCACCTGTGAATAAGCGAGATAAATCACCTTTGTTTATGCTAGAGAAGGATCTCTCTCTAGTTCAGGATCACAAATGATGATGGTCTTATAAGTATGTTTGAGACAACTCCAAGTCTCCACACATTCTGGGTTAAAATCAAGGAAGAACATCCTGATATTGTCACAAAAACCCTGCTTCTATTTCCAAAATTCTGTTTTTGTGAAGCAGAGTTTTCCACAGGGCCAGCAACCAAAACAAGTTGGCAGAGTAGAGTGGGCAGAAGCGGCACCCTTCAGGAGTCGCTCTCATACAGTCCCAGAGGGGCGGTCTAAAGGCAGGAAAACAACCTCAGGGATTCAACTGTTTCTGCAATTATGCAAGTTGTAAAACTATGTCATTATCTATTTCCGTGTAACAATAATACAAACAAAATATGTAATATATATAATGTGCTTGAATCATCTCGAAACCATTCTTTCCCTCTCCTAATTCATGGAAAAATTGTCTTCCATGAAACTGGTACCTGGTGCCACAAGGGTGGGAACTGCTTCCTCGATCTATGAGCCGCTGGTCCTCGTGGTCGGGAGGCGGCCTGGGGCGGCACTCGCCGGCCCTGCGTGCCGTCACCACGGCCTATCACGTCATGTGCCATCCGCCTGGACGAAGGTTTAAACTGCAAATTCAACGTGCTCTTTCTATGGAATACACATTTTTTTCATGCCAGAGAAAAATTAAAAAATGTATAAGTTGAAAGTTCATGAATCATGGACACTTTCTACTAATTCATGATCAAGAGTGAATGAATTATCAAAAATCAAAATAAAATACTAGGAATAATCCTAACCAAGGAAGAAAAATACCTCTGCCATGAAAAGTACAAAAAAACCAAAGAAAGAAATTAAAGACCTTACAAGGTGGAAGGATCTCCCACATTCACAGTTCCACAGAAGTAAGACTGCTACAATGGTCATATTACCAAAAGTGACCCGTAGATTTAATGCGATCCTCATAGAAATTTCAGTGAATTCAGGTGAATTGTCCTTCACAGAACAGAGGAAAAAGCCATCATAAAATTAATATAGAAACACACAAGATCTGCAATAACCAAAGCAATTCTGAGCAAGAAAAAGGAGGCTGGAGATAAAGCACCACTTGATTTTAAATTATACTAAAAAGACACAGTAAAAAAAAGCAGCATGCTACTGGCACAAAATCAGACAGTTTGGCCAGTGGAATAGAACAGAGGATACAGAAACAAACCTACACAATGACAGCAATTTGACTCTTGGTAAACAGCTAAAAACATACACTGGAAAAAAGAGCCTCTTTATCAAATGATACTGGAAAAGTGTATGTTCAGATGTAGAAGGGTTGAAGCCTATCTCTTACTCTGTAAAAATATTAGTCCAAAATGGATGAAAAATTAATGTAGAAGACCTGAAATCTTGAAACTGCTAGAAGATAACATAGCAGAAACACCTCAAACCATAGGCACAGACTTCCTGAACAGGGTTCTACCAGCACAGCAATTAGTTACAAGAATCAACAAATGGTTCAACATCAAATTAAAAATTTTCAGCATAGCAAACATAGTAATTAACAGAGTGAAGAAACAGCAGAATGGGAGAAAATCTTTCCTAGCTAAGCTTTGATGGAGAAATAATATCCAGAAAATATATAAAGAATTCAGAAATTCTTAACATCAAAAAACCAATTAGCCTAATCAATAAATAAGTAAATGAACTGAAGATACACTTCTCAAGAGAAGTACAAGTTGTTAGCAAGTGAATGAAAATTTTCAGTATCTTCAGTTATCACGGAAATGCAAACTAAAACTGCATTGACATCCCATCTCACAGCAGTCAGAATGGCTATCATCAACAATACAAAAAGTATTGTGGAGGCTGTGGGGGAAAAGAAGCCACTCTACACTGCTGGTGGGAATGTGTATTTGTACAGTCACTATGGAATGTGTACAATAGAATTAAAGTCAGCACACTACAGGGATACCAGCAAATCCATGTACACGGTTGCACAATTCACGATAGTCAAGATAAGGAGACATCTCAGGTGGCCAACAACTAGGGAATGGGTAAAGAAAATGTGGTTGAAGTACACTGTGGTATATTATTCCACCATGAAGAAGAATGAAGTCATTCACTTACAGGAAACTTGATAGAACTGGAGGGGATGTGGAAGGAAATAAGCCAGGCTTGGAATGACAAATATCACATTTTATTTTTGAGAGAAAGAGAGAGAGAGAGAGAGAGAGAGAGAGAGAGAGAGAGAGAGAGAGAACATGAAAGTAGAAGGAAGATTAACCTAGAGGAGGGAGAGACAGATAGGAGGTGTGAATGACTGAAGTGTGTAGTATGTTGTATAAAAATGCCAAAATAAAACCCTTTATTTGAATAACCAGTATGCCCTAATAAAATAAAAGTGTGAATGGCTTGTGTTACTTTTGCCCACCCTAAGCACACATCCACTGTGTTAAACTTCCCGCTGCTGCCTCTGGTGCCCAGCCACGGTGCAGTGAGCGAAGTGGGAGGAGTACGGCGGGGCTGGGGAGGTGCATTTCTGTTAGGTGCAAAGGGAAATTTCTTTCCCTTTGAAACACAAAATATAGACCTTTGACTGGTGTGCATCAGGCTAGATCTATGGTCCACACGTCCTTTATCACAGCACAGAACTTTCAAATCCACAGTGAGCATCACAAATGGAGGCAGAGAGCACTTCCGTCAAGCTAGGGAATGGTACTTTTCTGCACCAACCATCTGCCAGTCAGATCATTAGAGCACGGGAGTACTGCAGTGTGGCATCAATTCATAGGGAAGAATAAATCTTTCTGTGCTTTGCTCCTCCTCGTGTAAGTTCCCTGAGGATGCAGTGAAGTAGATATTATTGATAAATGCACAAACAGACATAGACACACACACATGCACATGCAGATGCACATCTGTGCACATGTGTGCCTGCCACAGGGGCCACAGAGCAGCGAGCATGAATTCCCCCTACTGGGGTGAATTTAGGGTCAACTCTTCTTTTTCTGTTTCCAGGATGTTAGAATGGGAAGACCCAGCTGAGGAGATGAGACGAGCTGAACCTTTGAGAAAGGTTTACAGGCAAGGCAATGCTATCGATTGCTGCATGATGAGAAAATGAAGAAGGATGTGGCATGTTTTGTGATATTGATCTGACCTATTAGCAACAGCGACAGGTCACTCCATCCTCCTAAATTCTCTCCAAGTTCCAGCACCGTGGGCAGGAAGAAAGCGGAACCTGAGAAAGAATTCCTTGGGGGAAAAGCTCTGTGTGCGTGTGTGTGTGTGTGTGTGTGTGTGAGAGAGAGAGAGAGAGAGAGAGAAACAGAGCAAAAGAAAGTGAAAGCACAGGAAAGGGAAAAAGAGAGAGAGAACAAAGTATCAAGCATAAGAGGAGACAACAGCATTTGTCAACTTAAGCCAGGAAAACAGGCAGCTCAGTTATGACCTGTCAAGATACTGAGATCATAAATTGTAGTGAGCTTGAAGAATAAGTACTTCTCTAAAGAAATATTGTGAAGAGACAGAACAATCTCCCAGGAGCTTAGATGCTGGTCTTCACAACTAGATCTCAGCGGCTGTGGAATTTGCTGTTCTTCTCTCTACCAATTGCCATCCATGAAATTCTACCATTAGAGACTGATTATGGGAAGCAGAGATCTGTGCCTTTGCAGGTTCTTATTCCAAAAGGAAAATAGCACTTTTTGGGTGGGGAACTTGCTTACACTGAAGGATTTATATTGTCAGAACTGAGTTGAAAGGAGAGAAGAGGGGCTGGGGGTGAAGAGTGGAACATTTTGGAGAACAAGGAGCAGACAGAGAACAACTTGCACAGATTGAGGAAAGCGCAGGTGGGAAGGGAAAGAGGGAACTATAAATCTGCAAAAGAAGAGAGGAGAGAAAGAGGGCCCTACAGCAGACACCAGGATTTGCGTCTGGGTTTTGCTTCCAGCAAGCTATGTCTAGCAAATGCCTCCATCTTCCTCAAATACTCCCAGCAGCTTTTCCCTCCCAGACCTTGGAGCTACGCTCTGGCTGCTGGGAAGGTTAGGGTCAGTGCGTAAGAAGAGCAAGGCGTGGCCCACAGCGGGTGCTCACAAAGCCGTGCAGGGAGGTGGGCACAGCGCGGCTAAGACCTCTTCATCCGCTGTGGTGGCGCTCACTCCCTGCTCCCCCAGCTCCTCCAAGACAGCTGCATGTGACTCCCCTGCACAGGAGACGCAGGCTGGGACAGGACGCCACTTCAGGAGGTCTCCCCCACTATCTCCTGAATCGTTCGTTTCTTCTCCTTGCTGGAACTTTCCCATCACCGAAGGAACACGCTGGTGTTTAGCCCCTCGGAGGACATTTCTCTGGATGCCATTTCTCATTTCTGCCCGTTATTTTGCTCCTCTTTGCAGCAGAGCTCCTGGAAGGCACTGCCCCTCGTGCTGTCAGAAACCGCTCTGGTCCTGGCCTCCCTTAAAGCTGTTCCCTCAGACATTCGTCTCACCCCTGCATGGAAGTGGGTCTCCTCTGGACAAGGGTAGCTTCCCTGTCACTCTCCGCCATCACTGCTCGCATCGTTTTGGAGCCACCAGCCATGCTGGACGTGGCCTTTACCCCTTCTCCTCCGTAACTCTTCTCTCTGGGCTCCCGGACTCCAGCCTTCCTGAGGCCTGCGCTATCACAGGCTGGTCTCCGCTGGCTCCCTTCTGTTCTCAGGTTGCTCAACAGAGGCAGCCCCAGCTTCAGCTCTTTGTCTCCCTCTCTCTCTCTCTCTCTCTCTCTCTCTCTCTCTTTTTAATTTAAGAGAAAAAAGATACATATAAGAAAGACAACAAGCAAAAGAGACAAATGACTAGAGTAAATGCACAACAGTAACATTACAGGTTACAAAACAGGATGATAGAAACTTGACAATATTGCATCTCATTATCTTCAAAATGGTTGTTTACATTAACAGATACAGATATGTAAAACTGATCTAATCATATGAGTATTAACTGTTCTTTGTCAATAACTAATGCATTCGGCAGTATGTTCGTTTTAGTCATCTTACATATACATATATACAGATTTATATCTTTTCCTTTTCCCTTCCCTCTTTCCCCCTTTTCCCTTCCCAATTACTTTTGCTCTTCGAGCTGTTTTTTACCCTTACCTAGTATTTATTATAGATTTTGGATCATATATACTTTTCCAGTTGCTTACACTAGGGAGACAATACGGTATTTACACATGTGGGTTTGACTTATCTCACTCATGAGTACAGTCTCAAGTAGTGTCCTTCTCTTTTCTCATTCCCTTAAACACCTCTTGTAGCCTCGGGCTTTATGAATCGGGACCACAGGTTCTGTTTCATGTCGCACCACCGAAGTCCCCCTCTGCCCTGCCCTGCCAGCCCTGTGACCGTGAAGTAACACCTGCAGGCTGTCACCCAGGCCCCGCGCTGGGCGCACAGGAGGCGACTGCAGGAAGTGGAATCCCCTGGGCCCTCCCCTCTCTAGCTCCAGGAGTACCGTGCCCTTTGCATTTCTCCTTCGGGCCTGAAGGTGGTAATGACTTTCCACCTTTGCAGGTCCTGGAAACTCACCGCCTGTGCCAACGCCCTTTCGTTAAGCCAGCATCTCTGGAAATGGCCCATTCATTAAGTTCTGCTCAGTTAAAGCCTGGGGGTGTGCCACTGATTCCTGAAAGACTTCGTCCCACACCTCACGCCCACGCTGATGACCCTGTGTCTCCATCTCAGACTTCTCTCAAACTCCAGGCCCGGGAAGCAGACGGCGTTCAGGCTGATGTGGCTGCCTTCCCCAGGTCGGCACAGGCACCGCCTTCCGCCCAGGGTTTGTCTCCAGGAGCCTCCAGCCGTCTCCTCTCCCCGCCTGCGGTATCAAACCGACCTGGGAAAGGGGACGGTTAAAGAAAATCCAGACCGTGATCAATGCCCGCCTTCCAGCCTTCACTCTGTGATCAATGCCCGCCTTCCAGCCTTCACTCGCTCAGGTCCAGCCGCCACCCTCTAGGCTGGCCTCTGGCGCAGCCGCGCCCTGCCCTCCGGAACCCTCTCCCAGAGTTCTGGCAGACCCAGGCCCTGCTCAGGACCCAGTGCACATGCGTCTCCGATCAAGCTGAGCCAAATCCTGTTTTTGTCCTGTGTGCTGTCAATGTAATACTTTTTTTGTTTTGTAATTGTAATTATTGGCACGTTTCAATTGTACACGACAATAGGTTTTATCATGACGAGTTTATAAACGGATACAACGTGCCTCGGTGGAGTCCGCCCGGGTCGCCCCCTCTTTCCTCACTCCTCCCTGCCTACTTGCCCTCTCCAAACATCTTCTTTCCACTCCCAGGTCACCTTCCCCCAGATGCTGGCGTGAGAGGACACACGCGGCTCAGCCCTCTGAGGCTGAGTTGGTTGCGCGCAGCCATCTCCGGTCCGGCCGTTTTCCTGCCGGGATCTTCCGGGATCGGCTGCTTCCCGCCGACCTAACTTCACCTACGTCCTCAAGCCTGTCAGGAAAACTGGTTTGGGTTTTGACCACGGCCGCTGCCTGGAATTCTCTTCTCTGATATTTGCATGACTAATTCCTTTACTTCTTTCAAGTTGCTTTGTTTAAAAGCAAATGTCACCTTTCGTGTGACTCGAAGACTGTCGTGATCACTGAGTTTGAAATTGCTGCACACCCAGCTCCTGTACTTCCAGGATCCGTTAACTGTGTATTTTTTCTTTATAGGGCTCATCAACTGTTGGCAATATAATGTCTGCTTTTATTGTTTTTTGTATTAATTTGTAATGGTATGTTTGGTGATACATTTATTAGATCTATTGTTTATCATTTATAAGTAATACGGATGAGACAAAATTACCCTGTGCTGCAGTGCAAATTCTCTAAGAACAGGAATCATTGCCTATTTTATTTTCACTGTAGCAGTGATATAAATGGATATAAAAAATGTATTTTTGGTTTTTAGTGAATAGAAAATTCTCTATTAAGAGAATTTTCAAAGCTCACTAACAGCAGACTGGCCTTGGAACTCTAGCTTTCCATGTGACTCTGGGCTCCTTCAGCTGCTGCAGATATCCATCGAGAGCTAAGCACAACGGCTACCGAGGCGGACTCTGGAGGGAGCGCCGGAGCTCAGGTCCAGAACAGCGCCCACCAGCTTCGCAAACCGGAGCAGGTGATTCAGTGTCGCCAGGACTCATTTTGCTTCTCCATAAAATGCCGTCGCAGTGCCTAGTCTTGGGGTTGTTCTGAGGAATGAGTTAGAAACCAGCATGCGTATGCCCCTCCCAGAGAATGTACACACACAAACACACATCGCACTTAGTGCAGTGCGTGCTTCGCGGTGGTGCCGTAAGCGGCAGCGGAGAAACGTTCTAAGTGTGGAATTGGAGGTTCGGCCCCTCCCATCTTTTCAGGTTACCAAAGAAGGGGTAACATTATTTAAAACTTGAAATCAAACCATCCTCTTCACACTGGATCTTTTGAAGATGCCATTTCCGGGGCCGGCATTTATTCTCCAAACAGGCCATAGATTCCTGAAAGCCCCAGTCTCATGGCGACCATGTCAGTATGAGATGACAGGGGACCCAGACCTGGCATGTCTGAAGCCCTGGACACAGGTCACCCTGACTGCGTCCACTGGTCACTCCAGGGCTGGGCTCTGCCTTGCACTCAGGCCAAGGGATGGGCCTTGACATCTGCCCAACTCTTGCAAGTCTCACGCCCGTGAATCCTGCACCCTGGGCCCATTTTCTCACTGTGCTCGACGCTGGCTGTACTCCTTTCCAATAGCGAACCGCCCCAGCTCCTCCCGGGAGGCCCGAGGCTGAGCCCCGAGACCCAGCCTCCCAGAGGCACCGATAGCAGCGCCATTCTCAGGTGCTGGCTGTGAACTCTGCACACGGGGAATGATAACTAGAGCCTGGCCAAGTGCCTCGCTTTCCTTGGGTTTCTTCTTTCTTCTTCATATCAAGTGGACCCGCCTCTAGCAGATTAAAGGAAGAAGAGATGAGCAAGCACACATCCTGTCATCCTGAAAAGGGTATCAAACTATCAGGGCCATAAATAGGAATTATGATGCCAATTAATTCAGGTTTCCATAGGGACTTATTACATAACTGGTAAAATGTTAATTGGTCCTGCCTTCCAGAGTGTTCTCAAAGGTAAATTAAAATAAAGCACCATGAAGGAAATACTCGCCTGTCGTTAGTACGAATCTGCTATAATCTCGATGGCAGTTCTCTGACATTGGCCCCTAAGATTCTGAATCTGAGCAGTGCATGTCAGAATCTTATTTGGCTGAGTTTTCTCCCTTTCAATTTTTTTTTTTTTGACAGTAAAAGTGAGTTAGTAGGCAAATATTTCTGAACACATATTAATAAAAGTGTTGAATAAAATGTTCCCAGTTAAATGTTACCAAAGACAGAATATGAATCTTAAATCAGTGTTTGAAGAGTCAGTGAATTACTCGCTTATCCAGACTGCCCTTGGGTCTGTCCAGATCATTGTTAAGCAGCAGTTTTCCAAATGGAAGGTCGTTCCTAGAAGCGTTGGAATTTTCTGCTTCAACAGTGAAAAGTGCTGGCTGCCAAACCCAGTAGAGCTTTACTAAGTGAGAAGGAAGAGACCAGGAATCCTAATTTTACTGTATAAACCACTACACTCCTACGTTAATTGCTTCTAATGAAATACAAGAGGGGAAAAAGAGAAATGAGTGAGAGAACAAGTGAGAGAGCTAACACGGACCACTTTCCCTTGCTGGATGCAGGTTTGAGCAGCATTCTTCACGGCAGGTAACTCAGCCTCTGTCCCTTCCTCCGCCGCTGGAGTGGACCTGACTCTGGGAGGCAGAGGTTACTGAGCCGGGGCAGAGAATGTCTCCTCGAGCAGCTAATGGCTCTTACTTGTCTCTGCTGGTGATTATTCTAACGTAATTCCATTTCGTACCAAGAAGAGACGTCCTGTAGGGCACGATTTTACAAGATATTGCAAGCCTAACTGAAATTCTTTATCTTATTTTGAAAACAACCTTTCCTAAAATGGTTTAGCAATCTGAGCTTTTGGCTGTGGAATATTCCCAAGAAGGGTCCGTGTCTATTGAGGCACTCTGAATTCCTAGGAATCTTGGCATGGACTAAAAGAGTCAAGGTACGTGCTGGTCCTAGAATTACAGACTGGCATGGTTAGAGCTGGAGCAACAGCAGCCCAAGCTCACAGCGGGCTCACCATGGGGCAGACGCTGTTCTGGGGTTGCGCAGGTCTAAATCTTTCTCAGAGTCGTGGAAGCTAAAGCACACAGTGGTTCCTTCCGGTCACGAAGGCAGGTAAACCAGAATTTAAACCCGGACAATCTGTCCCTGACCATTCACTGATTCTCCCTCAGAGACTGTCTACCTGCCCTCTCCTCTTCTCTGAATGGAGAAGTGAATGTAAAGAAAGGTGGCCAGGTGGCGGCTGAGCTGTGGTGATCAGAGCCCTCCCCGGTTCCTCGTCTAGCTCAGGGCCCGATCCCTGCAGCCCCAGTTCCGGAGCGGAAAGGAGAGGCCTGGCATGCGCTCACTCTAACACAGCCCCCAGTGCCTTGTCGGGCTCTCCCTTTTCATCAGTTAGGTGGTTCTGATATTTAGTGGAGCAAGGAGGGAGGAACTTCTTCACTCTAGTTCTTTCTGAACTTTGCTGAGCATTTACCAGGTCTGATCCTTACGCTGTTCTACTATCTGACATTTTCTCTTTGGCCTAGGAAAATCGTCTGTGAGCACCTTTTTAAGTATTTGAGAAAGGTCCTCTCCATGAGGAACTAGGCAGCGCTGAGGGGTTGGGGGTGCTTGCCTGGCTTTCTCTCTCTCCATCGTAGTTCCGGCCCGCTCTTCCCACTGGGTCAGCCCACGTGAGAGAGAGGACAGAGGCGTGGCGTGCATGCCGGAGAGGTGAACCCCTCCACGCTGGGCCTGAGGGATCACCAGGGCGTCCCCATGGAGGGCACTGAAGGCACGAACCAGGCTTAGGGTCCCCAGTGTTCTTAGAAACCCAGCTCACCCACATTCCTCCACCTGCAATTGCTTGAACATTCTCTTTCCATTTAATAGCATGAGATCCCTACACTTTCTGTTGAATTTGACCTTAATATCCTTTGAGCTCTGGCTCAGGTCTTCCTCTAGGATTGTCAAGTTTAATTTGTTAAATCTAACTGCAAAGTCACCAGCTCTAAGTTCACTAAACATGTCTTCATTCCAGTAGGAGCCATCTGGCCTGTTAACCATAGCTGGTTATCTGTGTCATAAAAGGATTCCAAACACTTTTATAATCTGTGAGGTTTTGATTATTTTAAGTCAGATCCCATTGCTAATACCAAAGTCCTTCTGTACTCTTTAGTGTGAGTGAATTTCACTGGAGGGAAATGTTGCTTTAAAAATAATGAGCTGTCAAAGCAAGCTTAGAATCATTTAGTAAAGTAAAAATTTTCACTGCTGCAGCTATCCAAATTCAAGAAATGTCACTTTGATATGCAAATGCATTTAGTGAGTTCCAAGCCTTGTGCTTTGGCCTATTCCAGAGATAAATTCTTATCTCTGCCTTGCTCTGCACATATCACTGGGGAAAATGACCTCACCTATGTGCTGTATCACTTTCATATGTTGGCAGCTTCCAAAAATACAGCTTTAATCCAAACACCTTCCTTAGCTTCAGATCTATTTGCTTACCTACCTATTTCACTGCCTGTTTGACGTCTTTGCCCGGATGTGCCTACCTCATCCCTAACCAAACCAATCTTCTGCCCAAAGCTGACTTACTTTCCTGCTTTCCTTACCCTGGAACCCATGTAGTCATGATGTTCAGTACACCTGAGGTCTACTGTAACCCTTTCCCCTTCCCCACACCAAAACTACCTCTGACTACACTGAGCAATGCCTACTTTCTACCACACATCAAGCCCCTTCCCTCCTTCTCAGAAAACCCCGATGCTATCAATTGTTACTCTCTCCTCTCTCCACATCCAGACACAGCCCTCTTCCTTCCAGGCAAGTAATTCCATCATCACCGTCAGGAACTGGCCCAGCAGTGACTGAATTCCGTTTGCTGATGACCAAGGAGTGAACATTCACAGTTCTGTGAGCATCAAGGAGAGGCTTACTGTGAGCTTCTGGAAAGTTCATCCTTAATTTCTTGGCAAACTTCTGGAACTGAAACTCTCTTTGGATGATTGCATACATAATATGAGGTCCAGAGTTGTTACCATCTTACTACCATCTTGAGAATGACATCAACACAAAATACAGTCTAGAAAATCAAGTGGGTGTTCAGAGGAGAAGCTAGTGTAAATGACTGAGATCTACTCTCTTTCTGGGCTTGCTATTTGGTTAGCAAACTAATTTATTTATCACTGAAGCTAGTTTGTATTATTTGCCACAAAAACTCCCTGAGTGATTCATCACATCTTATCAGTATCTAATGTCCGTCTCGCCATCCCTGTTTCCATCACCACAATCTCTTAGGCTCAGGCTTTTGGCACCTCTCACTTAGATCAATAGAACAAATCCCCTGGCTGGAGTTGCTGCCTATAACTTCAGCCTATTGCAATCCATCCTCTGCAGCTGCCAGCCATGATCGTTCCAACCTAAAACAAAAAGCACAAATCTGTTTGCTCCAGACTCCTGCTCAAAATCTCTCCCTGTTTTTCCCTTTTAGTACTAACCACTTAAGGCAAATATGATGATTTGAAAAAGAGTAAAGAAGGTTGGCATTAGAGTGTGAGGAAATAGCTAGACTTGTCATGCAATCACTAGACAGGCTGAGACAGAGCCCAGGGGACCAGAAGTTACAGCAGTCCCTTGCTCTCATTTGAGTCCATCTCTAATCAGACTGTGTGGACACAGTCCCTTAAGGTCTCCTGCAAGATCAGTCAGGATCAAGACAGGCATAAATATATTTATGGAAGCAATTTATAACAGCAGAATTCCATCTTTGGAACATCCAGGAAGAGCCGGCAGCTGCTCTGCCGATACTAAGCACTTAGGAGCTGTTTGACTCTCTCCTTTCTTTCTTATGAGCTCCCCAAGTGGATCCAGCAAATCAAGGTCACTCCAAACATTTGGAATGCAAGCTACAGGAGGAGAAGATACACTGGCCAGCCTAGGATAAAACTGTGCTGCAGTAGAAAACACTTAGAATGCAGTTCAATGTTGGTCACTGTCTGACCCTCGGCTTTCTTTAATAAGGATGGCTACATATGGTTTTGTCTTCTCAGCGCTCATCCCTCCTACACGGAGTGCTCAGGGGTTGTCAGCTTCCTACAGGAATTCTCATGCTCCCTTTGAGCCTCAGGAAATTGTTACAGACTTGGGTCTCCAACCCAAGCTAGGGTAGTTAGAGGACTTTGTTGGGAACTTTTGAGTGAGACAGTCTCTGGTGGGAGTCTAAATAGTGAGTTGTAAAAGTTCTTTACACTTTATGTGGCATTTCCTGCCACATAAACTGGAGAAGCTGAGAGTATAGGCAGGGAAGGACTGGGAGCAAAGGGAGAAGGGAGAGAATGAGAATCTAGCGTGGATCAGAGAGAGAAAAGAGAGGTACCCATCAGAGGTTTAAGTTTTCTGATTAGAGTTGCTTTCAAGACCTGGTATATTGCTGTCCTAAGACTCATGGAGACAACATTGTTTTATTAAACAACTCCCTTTCTTCCTCTCCTACTCCTCTTCTTCTGCTTAAGTTACTTCTGCTTGGCTTTTGTGACACGTGAAGCCGAAGTGGTCCCAGCACGCCCGTCTCCTTTCCATCGTTTGGCTCCCAGGCTGCTGATCTCCGTGCCTTAGGTCTTCCAGCCTCTCCCCTCAGGTCTCTCTCTTCGTCCTTGGTTCCCGGCCCTTTTCCTGAGATACCCGTAGTCTGCTCTTGTCACTTCGCTCGTGGCCAAGTTGGATCCCTGTATCTCAGGCGAATGCCCGGTGCCCGCTCCCAGATGCCTCGCGTGCGCCTCGTCCATCACTCCTACGGCCCCGCCCTGGGACCGGCCTTGCTGTGCCGCAGCTCTGACGCTGAGACGCACGGTCCCCTCAAGCCGCCGTCTCTCATCTTTCATCTCTGTCTCTTCCCAGCTCATGGCAAGGCGTTTGTTTCATAAATATCTCTGAACGGACTCGTTTAATGAATGACTCAATCAGTTATCAAATAAATGCCCTGCAGAAGCCTGAGTGCATTTTACAACCTAGAAAATTAGTAAGAGATAAATTAATAGGAGAGAAACCAGTGAGATTCCTGGAAAAGAGGCACACACATATCCCGTTGGTGGCATTGAAAAATAAGTATATCACATTTGGCAATCAATATCACAGCTACAGTGAAGCAAAAATGATCTTATCTTTACTCCAAACATGAACTTCCCCAAACTCACCCAAAGAAAAATTATACAAAGCAACAAAAGAGAATTTAAATATATTTATGGAAGCAATTTATAACAGCAACAAAGTTAACCACTTACCAGTCCAATTATTTAAATACAAGATGACCAAAAATAGCACAACTTTTTCATTAATTTTATAAGATAACAGGAAACATAAAAACAATAATTTAATTAGATTTGTTCAGTACAAGAATCGATTGGTAGAAATGACCCCTATATGAATGACCATACTGCAGCATCAGTATGTAAACAAACGCATGACCTGAATGAGGCTCAGGGTAAAGTGTTCAGCGGTTAAAAGAGAGAAATTTACATCACATCAAAGCAGTAAACTATTACAGTGTTTAAAAAACAAATGAATAACAGAAACAAGAAAAATGCTTATTACATATTAAATTTAAAAACACAATTATAAAAGGGTACATTCATGGTGCTTTTTAAATTTTCAAGCAAAAATTTAAAGTCTAGAAAGCAGAAAGGCAAGAATGAGATAACAGTGTTGAGTGACTGGATTACCAGTGTTGCATTTTATCCAAACTTTACTTTAATTAAGAGGATGTTCTGACAATAATTATTTAGCAGGGACAATCAAGTACTATCCTCTGAGTTATGAGACATACCTGACTAAAAAGAATACTGAGCTGGGGATTTGGCTCAGTGGCTTAAGCACCTGTCTGGCAGGCATGAGGTTGTGAGTTTGATCACTAGTGCGAGAAAAAAAAATACTGAAACATAAAATGCAGTAAATTCAGTTGAGAGCCATCATATCAACATTGACTCAGCTGGCAAATTTGCATAGTGATTTATGGACATTTGCCCTGGCAACTGTGTGCAGATGTGAAGCAGCTGTTCATTAGCTTGGCTCTAGTTTTATTTACAAGAGGTGGACAGCTGTGGTTGATGAAGAACAATTGCTAATAGATTATTCAAATATAGCCTTGACATGCATCGCAGCACCACCAATACACAGAACGACTGACATGCTGATCTAGAACCTCAGTACCTGCTATGCTGATTACTTTTCTATCATTGCTGAGATAAAATGTCTGATGCCCAAAATTAAGGGAAGGAAAGGTTTATTGGGCTACCAGTTTGTGGAGATTTCAGTCCATAATCGGGTAGCTCCAAGGCAGGGTGACATGGAGAGGGGCAACAGTTCAAAGTGGCAGAAGACAGAAAAAGCAGCACGAGAAAAAAGGGGGGAGGGTAAAAACAAGCCTCTTTTCCTCCTTATATTGTAAGCAGGCCACCCCCATGGCAGGTGTCGCACTCACACCACCTCCATGCTCTTCTCTTGCTGAGGACGAGGCTGTTTAGAAAGTGAGGACCTAGGCCCCCGGCTGAGTCACTTTGTTAAACTTCTAAACTTTTCAAGTTGACGCAGTGCATTAACCATAACAATTCACCCCTTGTCAACTTGGCAACTGGACACATTTCTTTAAATTGGTCTCCAGATACAAAGACACGCTTGTTCTTACCATTTCACATTGGGAACATTATGACATAGGTTGAACAATCCTTCAGAACCAGTATTGAGTCTATCAATATTATATTACATTAGAACCATAACATTGCCACCCCCTTGCCACCCCCCACGCAGAGACTCATACATATCCCTTTATGCAAAAGATGTTTAGTGCATCTGCAAGAATTGCCAAAGTCCTAACAACTTCAGCATTGCTGAAAAGTCCAAGTCCCAAATCTCCTCCAATATGTAAGGCAAACTCTTAGCTACAAATGAAAAGTTAAACACTTCCAACATTCAGTAGCACAAGATAGACATTTTCATTCCAAAATTTACAAACAGAGGAATACAAAACAACGGGACCAAAGTAAGTCCAAAATCCAGCAGCGCAAACATTAAGTCCTGTAGTTCCAGCATCTATAGCAATCTGCAGTAAGTTGTGACCTCCAAAGGGCTTGTGCAGCTCCACCCCCACGACACTTCTGGTGGTTATAGTTCCCACGGCTCATTCTTGTGCTGGCTTTGCTCCCCCCTCGCAGCTTTTCTTAGACCATCCGTGTTCCTGGTTTCTTCGAACTTGTGAAGTCTCCACTGAATCTTGGGGTTCACACTCACAGCTTCACACGCTTCCCTTTCAAGGGTACACTGCCTGACTGCTCAGGCCTTTTTCTGAAATTGAGGAAGTCTTCTTAACCCCACAACTCTTGCATTCTGCATGCACTTGAAACCAGTGCCATGTGGATGCTGCCAAGGTCTGCTGCCAGCTGGATCAGTAGCCAGACTTCCCCCTCTCTTGGCTGTAGGGGCTGAGTGTTTGGATCACTGGGCACTCAGAATCTGTCTTGGTTACTTTTCGCTCGTTGCTGAGACAAAATACCTGACGCCCAAAGTTAGGGAAGGAAAGGTTTATTCTTACAGTTTCTCGGGAGTTTCAGTCCATAAAGTGGGCTCCAAAGCAGCATGGGATGACGGGGCTACAGTTCATGGCGGCTGCAAGCTGCAAGCTGCAAGCTGCAATCCACGTTGGCGAGAGAGAGGGCGGAAGCCGGGAAGCAAGCAAGAGGAAGACCCGCCTTCCCTTATACTGTATCTCAGCTCCACCCCTGGGTGTGTGTAGCAGTCACGTCATTAATCCTGGTGCTAGACAACAAACTGATCACAAGCATCAGACTCAGCCCCATCAAAAGTATGAGGACTTGGGGGTACATAGCATATCCTATACAGAATCCAATTCTAAGGAACAAATTTTCTATGCTTCCATCATTCTGGAACATGGTGTGGCCACTGCCATTCTGGAGCATGGTGCTCTGTGGCTTTCTTCTCAAAGCAAAGTCTTTCACTTTTGCAGTTTAGCAATTGCAAAGTGTTAGACTTGCTGCTTCTTGTAATGTCTGTAGACCATCTTTTATATTCTCCTGTTTCTTCCCAGAAATCAAGATCACCTCAGTTCTATCTTTATAGTTCACAGCTTTACTGGATATTTTTTTTCTTGCCAAACTCACAACATTTTAAATCATTCTGCTGGGCTCTGTGCTCTTGTTTCTCAATATAGGTCTGGCACAAGACCCAACAACAGCCATGCCACAACCTCAACATTTGACTGCCTTGAAATTTCTTCTACCAGATTAAGTAGTCCATTGCCCTTAATCTCAGTCTCAGGCAAAGTCTTTGGACATGAGCAAAATGCAGACAAACTTTCTGCCAAGTCATAGCATACATTTTCTGGAGTCCAGCACTCAATACAGTCATTCTTCCCAGCAGGAACCTCCCAAGCCTGGTTGTAACTGGCAGAATTTCTACCAGCCTTCTGAACTCTGACCAGAATCTCCCTTACAGAACAGCCTAATGCATTTCAACTCTACTTTTCAGCTGACATATCTGAACCTTTCCTAACTCTTCTCAGAAGCCATTCCCAAAGGCTCTTGAACCACATGGTCAGGTGTACTCACAGTAATGACCCCACTCCTGGTTCCAAATTCTGCATTAATTTCTTTTCTCTTATTGCTGAGACAAAATATCTGATGTCCAAAATTAAGGGAAGCAAAGGTTTATTTAGCTTACAGTTTGTAGAGGCTTCAGTTCATAATCAGCAAGCATGGGACAGGGTTAACAGTTCAAAGTGACAGGAGACAGGAAAAGCAACAGGAGCAAAAGGGTTGAGAGCAGGCCTCTTTTCCTCCTTTATATTGTAAGCAGGCCAGCACCCCTACGGCAGGTGTAGCACTCACACCATCTCTATGCTCTCCTCTTGCACAGGATGAGGATGTTTACAAAGTGAGGACCCTGACCCCCTGCTGAGTCACTTAGTTAAACTTCTAAACTTCTCAAGTTGACACAGTGTATCAACTATTACACCTCCTTTCCTTCTTCTCTTCATACTCCATCCTCTTGGACTGGGCCTTGTGGGGAGACAATTGCACCACAGGGAAGAAGTTGCTCTTGAGAGGGCTGGATCCTGTTTTGGTTAATATTAATAAAATACAAGGATGGTGATGTACATAGTGTAGTTTATAAGCAACTGTGACTAAGAAAATCAAGAGCAGAACAGAGCTGTTACAGATCCATCCCTTACTGTCTCTCCTTCACTACTCAACCAGTCTAAGACATTAGGCCCTCCTAACTGGGCCTCTACAGTGTAGAAGTCATCCAGGATTTCAAGGCACCCTGGGATCCGCAGGACTTAGGCTTCTATCCATGGTCCTGTTACCCCTTTTTCTTTTCGAATGGGTTATAATCTTTGGTCAAGCTCTGGATCATCTGTAAAAGGAAGGATTCAAAAGCAGATCTCTAGGCCCCTTCCAGCTTTGGGATTCTCGAAATACCATACCACTTAGAACTTGTACCATTTTAGGTAATCTTTAAGCCCAAGTTGCATTTAAGACCTTTTCTGGTCATTGTAGCCCTCGGTCATTTCTTCCGAGCCTGTCTTCTGAGTTCAAGCAGAAAGCTGCAATGAAAATGGAGCTAAATTAGAAATTGGATAATTAGTGAACTGTGTAGTGGAATATTTTTAATATATTGCAAGTTTCAGTTCATATACCACAACTTAATTGAATTTGCCCTCAAGCCCTTCAATTAAAAATAGTGCAGAAACTAGCATTTTCAAAATAAATGTGAGACCTTGACCAAACACACACACACAAAGTAAAATAAAACACAATTTTTTGAAAAGTTAATAACACTTTTTAAATCAAAGCAATAGTGGAGATGAAGAGGCTATTTTCTCTTTTATAGTGTGTAAGAGAACTTGATAGTTTCATCTCAAGAGCAACCTGACATTGCCAGGAGTTCAGCTGAGAAATGAGCAGCCTTTGGACCCACAGGTGAAGTAGCACCAGCTGTAGCTGCGCACATGCTCAGTGTAGCATCACTCTGACCTGAGCCATGCACATCCCACATCCGGGGCCCAGCCTCAGAGCGGCCTCAGGTCTTGCTTCTCTGGCTTTCTTTATCCTTCTGCACTGTGACGTGCCCGTGTTTCCTGTCACCCCCTCTGCTGTCCTCTTGTCTCATAGTAACCTCCATCCTTCCTTTTTGGCTTGAGAAACTCCTCATGATCTTTGAAAGCCAGCTCTGTTGACTTTGACATTGGAGTCAGCAAAATTCAAGTAAACTATCTAGTCTAATACTTATTTGTGTGACTTCGTCAGTTTTTTATGCAAGATACAATCTATTGAACGTATAGATAAGGAAAAAGAAAACAGGAAAGGAAAGGAAAGGCAAGGAAAGGAAAGGACTTATTAGAGTCAATTCTGAGTTGGTTTTCCAAACAGGTTAAGAGTTTCTCACTTGTAAAACAGAGTATATATGGCAGTCTAAGAAAAAGCAGTAGCATGTACAAGACAGAGTTTTGGGAAGAATGGAAGACTTGACATAAACCACTGACTGCAAAAGAGGATCACAGGAGACAGAAGGAATTTGAAGATGAGCTAAGAAAAATAGGTGGAAGGCATGATATATTGAATCATGACTTTGGAAATATTATCTTTGAAGAAATGGAAATAGTTTGAAGGATTTCCTCTCATCGGACCCTTGATTCTTCCATTAGCTCCATAGCACTATGAGGGAGATTTTCTGCCTAAATGTTCTGGATTGAACACACACAAATTCTGCTCTTTTTCTTTGAGGAGTAAATGATATGTATGTCCAGGCAACTGTGTGCCTCAGTTTACCTGGAATAATCCTGGTTTGGCCTATCTTCTTGGTTGAAGCATTCATAATGTTTCTTTTCTGTTATCAAAACTGTACCAATTGGAAGATTATATATTTTCTTCATTACCTCAAACAATCCTGTATGTAGAAATGCAAAGTTATTTCTCAAAGGCTTGGGATAGTGTTTTAAAAAGAAAAGTTAGAAGTCATTTCTAAGAAAATAAGAAGATAACCAACCAACAAAGGTCTTGCCCATGAGGCTGATCAGTGATCAGAGTAGGAGTTGCATACATGGGACCAGAGGGAGCCTTTGGCCAAGCTCACAGCTCTCGCCTGCCGACCACACATCAGCTGTCTGTACGTAGTTTGGCCAAGCATCTACTCACTCTTGCCCCATTTCTCATCTGTAAGGCGAGGAAGGCATTAGTAATGTCAGCTCGTACTCCTGTCATGAGACATAGATGAGCCAAACTAGGTAAATCCTTTGAAGAGGTTGGCATAGACGCAACTTGAGGGAGGTCAGCAATTCTTACTGCAGCAGCCGCTGGGGTGTCACCTGACCTTAGGTCCCAGATACTTGGGTTTTCCTGATCTTCTCTGAGAATCCTGTGTTTAACCCGCCTGCACAAATCTAGATGTTACTCTTTAAAAAGCATAACAGGACCCTCTTCATTTGTTGTCCTGAAGTTTTTCAACTGAGTAAATAAAGAAAGACAAAATTCTCTTGAAAAGCAACACTTCATTAAGGAAAATGCAGGTGTGGCTCTTGACCACACTTTTAAAGTTGTTTCTTGACATATCTGTCTTTTCTGAGAGAAGCAGGTCTCTGTGAGGAAGAGAGGTGTTCTTTGTAGTTGACCTCCTACCTGCTTTATATAAGCACAGAATGTACTGGTTTGATCCTGTCCCCCACCCACCCTCCACGTACTCATGTAATTTGGATGGGGCTGAGTCTGGCATTCCTGATTGGCTTGTTGTCTAGCACTGGGACTGGTGATGTGAGTGCTGCACCCGCCCAGGGGTGGAGCTGACACACAGAATGAGAGTGAGAGTGAGAGGAACACGGGTCTCTCTCTCTGCTGCCAGTTCAGGCTCCTTGCTGTTTGGTGACTGCCATGAATGGTGGCCCCACCGAGCCATGCTGCCGTGGAGCCAGCTGAGTATGGACAGAAACTCCAGAGAACTGTGAGAAATAAACCTTCGCTTCCCTAATTTTGGGCGTCAGGTATTTTGTCTCAGCAATGAGTAAAAAGTTACTAAGATGCAGAATAAATATTTGTTGGAAATAATTTGGGATTATTTGCCTACCCTCGCTGAATGGCTTCCATATTAGGTTTATGAGATTTCTCGTACTGCAATCAGGCAGATGGGGCTGCAACAGCCAGCACCCCTTTGGAAGAGACACAGAATAAACAAAGTTAGCTGTTTACGGAGAGGCCTCCTGTACCCAGCCTGGAGCAAAGAGATTAGATTTAAGTTGAGAAAGGTAGAAAGCACCAGGAATATCCTTGGTAGATGGGAAAAGATTATTTTTAAAGGTTATATTACCTTTGCCCCCTGTAGAAAAGTCAGTGCCCATCAGTGACAGGTGCTGCAGAGCAGCTCTCTAATCTGCACCCAAATTCCCACCCAGGTTCTCTTTCCTTCGGAAGCTGGACCTTTATGGGGTGCTTCTCAGACTTCCTTCCCTCAGGTTAAGGCACACGGAGGGATTTGCAAGGCGGAAGCAAAGGCAAGTGGATGCTTCTCCTGCACATGCTGTTTGTCCAGGTGTCAGAGGGTCGCCCTCTAGAAATGGCTCACCAATCCAGAGCATTCTTCTTTGCCTCAAACAGAGAACTGGATGGGACAAGCCAATAATAGCATCAAAAAGTTTATTTACAAAGCATGGGGTAAATGGGTATGAGAGAAACCAGCTCTGCAGAACGAACTTGGGTCAAACAAAGAAAAAGAGGGTGAACACAAAAATAAAAGTACACTCCATATAGCACAGGTTACTGTGTGAATTGACCCATGACAGGGGCTTTCCTCAAGGGTGAGTCCTTTTTACACCCTCCACACTCATGAGCGCTTACGAGAAGTCCGCACAGGGTTCATGGGTGGCCCTGGGGTCTTGTGAATGACTGGTCCTGCTCACTCACCTGGCTGGCTTTGCCGCCATCCCCTCTCCGACACCCCAGGCTGAGTGAGAGCTGGCTCAGCAGCGGGGCGGCAGCTGCTCCCAGCTCTGCTCCTGCAGTGTGGCCCAGGGCCCGCCCGAGCTGCCCTCAGCCTTCCGGTGCCTCTGGTGAGGCTCAGTTCCTGTGTCACATCCCCGGGCCCCCAAGCCTGTGCTCAGGAGAGTAGATTGTGTTCCGTGCAACCGGACCCTGACGAAGGGGTGTACTCTTTCAACTTGCACTGTGTGTGGTTTAGAAAAGCAGGCTGCTTTTTATAATAAATGCCATAAATCTCACCCCTTCATCAAACTTTTTATTTGGAGGTAATTTTTGTTTCACATTCGGTTGGAACAGAGTACAGAGTAATCTCGTTATCTTTTGTCCAGTTTTCCATGCAAATCTTAGAAAACTCTGGTGCAATACTGTAGCCATCATATTGACACGGACACAATATGCCAACTTTACTTGCATTTTCCTTATTTTAGTTATATGTGCAATTTTATCACACGTACAGATTCACGTGTCCATCACCACAGTAAGATTCAGAAAATTCTGGCACAAATACCCCTTTCACTGCCCTTCTGTAACGTCAGGTACCGCTTCCAATCCTCTCCCCAACCCTAACACCTTCAAGAAATCTGTTTTCCATTTCCATAGCAATGGCATTTCAGGAATATTATGTAGAAGGGGCTATACAATATGAAACTTATGATGGGTAAGTGTGAGAATTAACACAGCCACGAACTCGGAGAGAGAGCCAGGTCCAATGGGAAAACTGTGCTGGGAAGAGGGGAAGCCACATTCAAAAACTGACCAATCTCAGACAAGTCACCCCACCTCGTCTGTAAATACCGTCTCCGCGGTCCCTTCCAACTCTTCCATCGGCTTCATTTGCCTTGCATCGCCTCTCTCGCCAGGCCTCACAGCCTTCACAGAAGTGTCCTGACTCTGCTGGCTTCTTCCCATGAGCAAGGGTTGCTGAGAAGCTGCAGATACTTGCTTTGTTGACCTGGACCCTTCCAGAGCCAGTACTTAGCCCACTGTCAGTGCCACCCTGACCAGAGCTAGTGTCTGCTGAATGCTACTAGCTCAATGGAAAAACATGGCAGAAAAAGAGAACTAAGCCCCCACCGACTTCCACATCTCACACCATGACGGTCAGGAGAGACTGGAGATCGGTTAGTCCAACACTTTCGTCTTAGAGACAACTGCATGTTGGTGCAGGGACAGGCGGCCGGCTAGCAGAAAAGGAAGGGCCCGAGCACAGGTTTGCGGAACCTCCCGGCATCCGGCCGTAGGAAGCAGTCTGCTTTTGCCCAGTTAGGGCAGCAGTACGATGGTGTTCAGGGGCAGTTCATGTCTGCAGGAGGTGGGTCTGCCTCAGCATTAGTTTTTTTTGGTGCAGTAGGGAAACAAAAACAGAAAAAAAAAAAAGAAGGCCTTTATTGCTGGCACAGGAGGGCTACAGCAGAGTGCAAGATCCCTGGGAAACAGACAAAGATGCCCTCTCGGGCTTTTATTACGTTTGACAGGGGGTGGAGTTTGAAGGAGCAGGAAGAATGATGTATTGACAGCTGGCTGGGGAGACACTGGCATGCACAAAAAGCAAAATATTCAATTCAGGCTCAGAAGAAGTACGTGGAAGTCAGTATTGGAGGGACACGCTACAGTGTCAGGGTCTAGCAGCAGGACGGGCAGGTGCCACACTGGGACCCAACACTCAGAGCTGCAGGTCACACCACAGCAAAGCTGCGCACTGGCTCATCTCTGAGCTCCCAAGTTCTGCAAAAAAACTTTTTCAAAAATCTGGATGGATGTAACAATTCTATCATCTGGAACCTTTTTCATTTTGAGTGGAAAAGCCAAAGTGAGCTATAGGAAAAACCAAACCAAACCAAACCAAACATGCCCTGGGAAGGCGTGGAAGGTCCTATTCAAGGGAAGCTGTTCAGCAAGAAGATGCAGCATCCAACCGGCTTGTAGTAGTACTGAGACTACTGCAGCTAACATGTGGGGCAAAATAGAAAACAATGGCAGCAGAGATGGGGAATTCTGGAACGGTGGGACGGTGCCGGGTGAGCCCTCAGAAGCTCCACAGGAGTGGAGACGAAGGCTGTGCTGCCCACAGCTCTATTCCTGGGGCCCGGCACAGCTCCAAGCAGGTGTAAGTGCTCACCAAGTGCAATGTTCCCACTCATCTTAAATAGCACGATTGCAGGAAATTCAAATATATTCTGTATTCTTCAGAAATATGCCCTGTAATCCCAGCACTCTGGGAGGCTGAGGTAGGGAGTTTGCAAATTTGGTCCCAGCCTGGGCAACTTAGTAACGTAGCAAGACCCTGTCTCAAAAAAATAAAGAAAAAGGGCTAAAGATATAGCTTGGTGTGAAGGCCCTGGGTTCATTCCCCAGCACTAAAAACAAACAACTATACAAACAGTGGACATGCTAGAAATGTAAGCCAAACTAACGAAATTTGGTGTTTCTCAAGGAAAAACTGAAGAAACCACTTGATTTAAAACAGGGCCTTTGTGGGGATGAACCTCAGCAAATCACTTTAATTTTCATTGCCTTCAAAGCAGAAAATAATAACAAAAAACCCTACTTCAAAGATTATTTGCAATGATTAAAATATATCACTTATGATAAAGCACTCTGTCAACTCAGAGTTTTAGTAGGAAATGTTAACTGATTAAGTTCTAAAATTGATTCCTATGCAGTAATTTCCATGGCTTCGCAGGAAAGGGTTTTGTGGAAAGGACAGCATTGTGAGGGTTCATTGGAAACTGTCAGGCGTATCTTTATCTCAAAAGATGGAGACCGTCGGCACCGATGGAAAATTTCCCCGGGGCTTTCAATCATCAGTAGGCGCAGGTCCGAGGTGAAAGCAGACGATGGAAACTGACACCACTCCCGGACCCAGGTGCAGGGGGTCGGAGAGGAGCTTCCCAGGTCACTTACCTGTAAAGAATGAAAACTCCCAGGAGCTGGCATTGCTTGAGGGGCTCTCAGGTAGTACTTTACATTTAACTGAAAAACCATGAATGGCTCTTAAACCAGCTACAGATAAAAGTCTGGTGCAGAAATATTAAAGCAGCTGCGCTGTGGCCCTGTCTGCTGAGCGTGTGTGTGTCGCTGGCATTGACAACCTGGTTAGCTGAAGTTCTGAAAAGCACAATCCCAGATTTAGTATTGTTTCCCAAAACTAAACAATTCCTTTAATGATCCAGGATGTAAACCATTAATATATGCACCTGGAAGTTGTTGGCTCCTAATAATAATGAAAGTAAACTGAAGAACAAAGGACAATTGGAAATCAAGAGCCATATTGCAGAGTCTATTTATTTTTCCATGCATACTGATTTTGAATTAGCAAAAGAGAATACATCCATGGGGAGAAGTCTTCTTAAGAATTTCATATCAAATTCTGTCCAAGAAATTGATTCTCAAAGCTTCCTTGTTTCCTCATCCACTAAATGAACAGTGAGCAACTATTTAAGGAAATAGTAGCTGACAACTCTATCCCCTCCAGGGTCCCTTCTCGTCATTGTTTTGCTCTGATGAAAAGTGAGCCTTAGCCTCCCTGAAGTGACCGTTGGCAGCCTGTCCCCTCTGTCCTTGCCACAGGAGTGAGGCTAAGGAACTACCTGAGAAGTCACATTACTTCCAGGCTCTCCTTGCCTGCAAGCTAAGCTCACCCCCACCACAGACACATTTTGACTTTGTTCCATGCATGATGTAGGATAAAGATGCTCAGAAAAAACTGGCCCTAACACCTCATGAGCAGCACTGAGCCCAGAATCTGGGACGGGGGGAGGGGTCAGCCTGGCTTCCAGCCACTTGTTCCGAGGCGCTAGCCCCACAGCAGCAGTCTTCACCATGAGATCTCATGAGAAGAATCACTGCTCCGTACAGCCCGGTGAGCCCGCCATTCCCAAGGACCCACCCAGAGCAGGTCTGGTCATTCGGTGGGCCACTGAAGTCCTTTAGGGACAGACCCCTATCTCCTCTGCCACTGCTCTGCCCCGTGACCTACGGCCCGTGGAATGCACCCCTCGCCATCTGCCCTTCCCAATAATTTGAGGCCTTTTCCTCCTCCTCTGTGGGCCTCCAGAACTGGAATTTATTTCTTCATGGCTGTGAGGATGTGCAGTCTCCTGGTGTAGACTCCTCAGCCTTCCATTGCTGACCCATCAGCCTCCCGACAGGCACTTGCACGGACCCTGCAGTGAGCTCCAGATGTCGGCTGCACCCTCGGTCTCCGGGGCGCGGACCCCTCTGCGCGCTCCCTCACCCGACCCTCTGGCTGGCCATCGTGAGCCAAGCCTGTAGTTTCTTATCCATTTGTGTATCTTGTGTTGCATCTGTTTCTCTGGTAAAACACTGGCTGATGTAAAATTCTTGGTTGAATGATAGCCACAAAAATTCTTTTTCCAAATTAGTTTATACTCACAGACTAGAAATTAACACACAGCATATCGTTGAGGACAGGGAAGCGTCACAGTTTAGGATTTGTGAAAGTCTCATCGTCTTAGTTAATTCCAGTTCACACAACTGCCTCGCTGACCATCGCAACTCTTCCCTGATTTACCCTTCCACTTCTCACGTCCTCCTCCCCAGGAAATCCAGGCGGGACCACCCAGTGTTGGATGGGTGACAATGAATGCGCCTCACCTGAAATTATTAGCATTCGAACTGAGCCTTTCTCAGAGGGGTGTCGGAAGAATAACGCTCTGCCAGCTGTCATTAGCCCCGTAGGTAGGTGATGGATCCCAGGCCTGGGCGGTCCCTGCCTCAGGCCTCCAAGGCGCCTGCCACCTCGTTTCTTGAGGCCAGTGTTGAAGTCCACACTCGCCCTGCTCAGGCTGCAGCTATGTCCGGGAGGCTGGAGGAGTTACGTGGACTTTCAAATGTGGTAACCTCCAGGCTAAATGAGTGACACGCTGGCTGCCTTTATTCCTGATCAAATATCAGCTTTTCCACCCATTTTTAAAATTCTCTACACTGGTACCAAAAATTAGCCAAACCCCTGCCTCTCCATGCAACATCCTGCTACTTCCTTCCCTCCAAAACTCACCTGTACACCGTGACAATGCCCGCTCTGTGATACCCGAGATAAGCAGATTCAACTGTGTACTTCAGTTTGTTCTCAGTGCTCCCAGGCAATGAAAGGAGCCCTAAATATGTTGGTCAGCTGGAATTCTAAACACTAAAAATCACGCCGATTTCCAGTGCATTTGGTGGTGGTGGTAGTACTGAGAATTGAACATCGGGTACTCATGACTGGCTGCATCCCTTACCCCATTTAATATTTTATTCTGAGGTGGGGGCTTTCTAATGAGCTAGGGTCCTCAAACCGAGCTCAAACTTATCATCTCCCTGACTCAGCCTGCCAAGGTGCTGGAATTAGGGGTGTGCACCATCATAGCTGGTCTCTGGTGCTCATTCTTGACCGACTGAATTAGAGTATCTTGAGGCCAGAGGATCTTTAAGTTTAAAAATTCTCCATAGTAATTAGTGATTTATCTGTGGATTATAGATCATAGTCAACATCCACTGATTGACTAGTGAGAAATGGAAAAAAAAATGGCTAGACTGTCTCAGCCTGAATTAGGCAGGAGAACCACAACAGTATAAAATCTACACCTACATTTCACATCTCTTAATGGAAAGAACTGTCAGGTCATATCTGCTTCAGCTTCGTATTCTTACAATGGTGGTGCTCTGCTGAGAGAATTCTGCCCTTGCTACCTTTTTGTATGAAAATCAGTTCCGACTTTCTGCAGAGCACTTGCCCAGCGGGGCTCTCCACGGGGACTTCCCACAGACCGTGCTTTCCTCCCACCATGAAGGTAAGAACAGCAAAGCCAGGGCGCACAGAGCAATGCTTAGTTCTGTGCTGACTCTGATTCTTGATCACTGACTTTAAACATCACATGTTTACTTGTGGGATTTTCTTTTTTCCCAAAGATTTAGTGTTAAACAGTTTCTCTCAAATTTCCAACATTGCCTCAAGTGTCTGAAGGGATTCTAACTACATTTTTAGACTTAGGTGTATGCTGTGGTTTCCAATTCACACTATGTGGAGAATTAAGCTATTTATTTAGACTACGGTTTCTCCCTTTGTTTTTGGATTTTTCTTTTCCTTTTTTACCTTTGCAGGAAAGCCAGGTCTCTCTCCTTTCATTGTTCTCATTGTTGTTCAATGTTCAAGCAGCATTTTTCATATAAGCAAGCTTATTTTTGAGAGCAAGGGCATATGATAAGTTTATCACATACTTACGTCTGGAGCTTTCATGATAAAAATAGGAAGTAAATAACAGGGTCTGTAGGAAACATTTTATAAGTTGATTGTCCTGAAAATGCCAAGACCAGTGAAAAACACATGTTCATTGGTTAAATCTCTTATTTTTCAGAATTTCAGTAACAAAACTAAAACCAACTTTTTGGTTGTCAGCTAGTAACTCGCTCATCTTGACTCTGCAGCTGAAATCCTGGGTACCATTGTCTGCGCCCATCTCCAGGGCAGGACCCGGACCCTGGGCCCCCAGTCCCTCCCTGCCCCTTCTGTTATCATGACCAAGTCAGCCAGCAGTGACCGTGCAGCTCTGCTCTGGATCCCTTGTTTGTTCACTGTTCGGTTATATTTCCAAAGTTTTTACAAGCTTCTAAAGACAAAGACTGCGTCTTGGTGGCACAAGTTATGGAATAATGAAACTCTGCGTTTGGCATTTAAAGACTTGAGAAGAAGACAGGAGTTATACTGTGAACGCCGCTTTCCATGTAATCCAAGACTTTTTTCATGGTTTTGATTTTTTTATGCCTATAAGATGCAAGAAGGCAAAGGCAAAAATGAAAAAAAAAAAAAACAGTCTGAGGATTATAGCAGAGAAATTAGCTCATAAATATTTAAATTAGAGAACCGGTGCGCTCACGCAGCTGGTTCCTTCACTAATGACTCATGGAAATCTTTAACACATGCTTATACTTTTGCATGAGAGATGTGGGTTTTATTTAGCTGTTTGAAAATTGTATTTGACACTTTTGGAGATTTCCAGTTGGTTTAGCTTCCATATCCAATTAAACTGCCTGGCTCAGAGAGGCCTCTCATTGGCTGTGTAGGTCAACGTCTCTCTCCATCTAAGAATCCTCTGAGGAAGTAAAAGTTTGTCTTCATTTTTTTCTCTCTCCCACTGCTTCCTTTCCCTCCCACTCTTCCTTCTTTCCTAGTTTCCTGTTTTTCTTTCTTCTCCTCAACTCTGTGCTTTCACTTCCTTTCACTCCACTTCCTCACCGCATTGGGCTCCATTTCCGCTGTGTGCCTGTCCCCTACTGCAGCCCGGCAGGCCCTCTGCAGGACACAGCGGGGCCTGGCCCGGGGACAGATGCAGGGTCATTCTTTGGTGTGTTTGGTAAGGAAATACCTTGCTTCTACTGGAAAGAAGAGATCTTTAAGATCCAGATTGGTGTGCTTCTTTTTCAATATTATTTGGCCTGGTGTTAAACTTATAAAACCTAAACTGCACACTCTATGTACCTGTGACTGAGAAAGACTTCGCCTCTCAGCACAGGAGTGCGATGGGTATATATGTACATGTCGTCTACATCTCTATCTATATATATGTTAATAATAGAACACACTCATAAATTAAGTTGCAAAGTCTGCTACAGTGCGCAAACTCTGTTCCAACTGGTTTATGGAGATATATAAAATGGAAAAACAAAGACATTGGACATCTAATATTTTCAATATACTAGTCTTTTAAGAAAAAAAAAACACTTCTCATAGAAGCTGCTAAATCAAAAGCAAAGTTCAAGTAATGAAAATACAACCTTGAACAAATCAGACTAGTGCAATAAATTTGCATTCAAAGCAGCTATATATTTCTAATTTTACTGGAATAGAGTATAATAAAAATGCATATCTTATTACATTTTGTTTTTAAAGGAAAATAGTTTTCTTTTTAATTTCATTTTCTTTACTAAGGGACTGGTTAATCTAATCTTTCTAAGGTGAAACTGATTTATTTCCACAGAAGCTTGTACTACTCACATCAGATTGTGAAAAATATAAAAATAATGGTTTAAATTGAATTATAAATTCTGACAAATGACTTACATCAATAATGATTATGTTCTGCAGTGTGTCAATTTCAATGTAATTGCCAAATCATTTATTTAATTTGAAATTTTTAAACCGATATTAACTGAGTTGCTGACTACTTGGTTAATGTCTACATATGACAAAAAGTGACCCAGAAAATAAAAATGTGTGTGCACATTCTTTGCTTCTTAGCTTTGTTACTTTTGATTAGAGAGTGCCTATACTTCTCAACAGTGCTAACAGAGGTATTCATGCTGTTATTTTAAGGTGGAAGGTGTGAAAAGACACTGTGGCTGCGGGGTTCCTGTCATGCAGGCGGATAAGCTTTGCAGGTCTAGTAAAGAGCTTTCACATGACACTTGTCACCTGCCTCTTAGTTCTTTCTGTGAAATAGATGCCACATAGTATGGTAAAAATTATAATTAACATACATAAATTGGACTCCAGGATGAGGAATAAAAGCATAGAGAAATAATTTAGTCTGAAAGGTACTGAGATGTTTTTGTTAGGCAAAAAGAGGGTAGTTTTCTTTAAATTAAACGAATTATTTTATTGTTCTTATTGTTCTAAAATGTTTCAGTGAGTCTTGAAGAAGAAAATACAAATTTCTTTTTCAGATGGAAACTTTATTTGTCTGGGACTATGGCATGGGCAAGTAGAAGAGTTTGAAAGGAAACAAAACATATTAACATTTTGCCAAAGTTGACTCAGCTTTGCTGAGTTTATTAAAAAAAGCTGCTGAATCAGCTGATTCCTTTTGTATCAGTATATTAATATTAAGGTCAATTACTAAGATCTATATTAATAAGTAAAATCGATATAATTGAAGACTAGCACAAATTTGTCTCGGGATACTGGTCTGCTCTTCTTTATCAATTGATTTTAAGAACTGAGTAATACCTGCTGTATAGCACATGAACTGGACCTTTTGCGACGGCTCCGCTGCATCAATTATTTTTATGTTTTTTTAGAACCAAGCACAGTCATCCATTTATATGTGGTCTGTGGAGCTTGGCTGGTGCAATCAGAACTGCACAGGAGCTGCAGAGACTTTCTGTGTCAAGTATTTGCTAGCTTGCGGTTGACAGAAAACCCACGGACCCTGGGCTGAGGCTTCCCAAGCTTACAGATGGTACCGAACGCTACCTTTGGCCGCTCAGGAGCCTTAGGAGAGGAAACTAAGATTCACCCACAATTACAGACACTGCGGGCCAAAGTGGTAGAGAAAAATGTCTTGCTTTTGATTTCCAGTCATTCCAACTGGAAGAGAAATAAAAGTAAATAAAACACATCTTTGAACCAATAGAAACTGTTCTGCTTCTCCAAACAGAAGCTAATTTTCTGCCCTTCCATGCTGCATAATGAAGTAGAGCTCTAGACTTGCTGATGGTATCCAAAATGGTTTATTTGTATTAATTAACACTTTAAAAAAAAACCTGTAACTATGTAAATAACCCAAGCCCGAACACATTGAGAACAGCCTTTTGGAATCAAGAATAATCTTGAGAGATTCTTGTCAAACAGTGGGAAGAGACCAAGCCGACCAAGGAGCTGCTTGCCTCCCCTGGGTCCTGCTGCTCTCCAGCGAGCTCCCCGGGGACCTGCAGCATCAGCAAACACTGGTGCACACACGGTCAGACACCGGGACCGCTGTCACCTGACAGACAAAGTTTGGTGAGAATACAGCCCTGCCAAGAAAAAGAAAAAGACAGAGAAGAAGGAAAAGATGGAAAGTTTTTGTAAATAAAGAGGGGAAGACGGGTTGAAGAGAGGGAGAGGGGAACGAGCAAAAAAAGAAGCAAGATATATCATACACAGGCACAAATTCCCTATGATGAATGTGATCATGATGTGTATCTAAAATGTACCAATAACTTAACTTAAAAAGAACACACCATGGCCCTCCGTTTAGAAAGTGTCTCTGGCTGCTTTAGCGGCAAAGGAAAGTAGCCTGGCCTGCATCACCCTGAATATTTACAACCTCTACCAGCCTTTGTTCTTGAGGGGGCTTTCTCTGTTTGACTTGCTCTTTGCTGTTGAGGAGGGTCTTTCTCAACTCTGCAAGTATCAATGACAACTCGTAGAAAACTAAGAGCAGTGCAAATGAGTGCTGTCTGATAAGAATACGAAAAAAGAAGTGAAGTTGTTTGCGGAGGTCCAACAGACTTCAGGGTTATTGAGGAGATAAGCACAGAAGTTTCAGGTTTATTAGGCTGCAGGGAACTGACAGGGTTTTGTATGGAAATTAGTTATCACAGGTAATTCTTTCTTTCATCCAGTACAGATATTTCACTCTCTCCTGCTCTTTTTGAAAAGCCTTACTGTTTTGTTGATGTTCTTATTGATTAATTCAGTAAATCTGTTTTGTGCTCACTTTAAAATAAAAGATGATTAATATGAAATATAATTTTTTATCCTCAGAGGAAACATTGATCAAAACCTTATGATGTAGTTATGGCTTTAATATCAGTAATCAGGAAGAAATGGAAATTGAAATGGCGTGACAAGATACAATTTTAAAACCATCATTATTGGTAAGCAGTAACATTTTGATGTCAAATTTTATAGAAGTACTGGAAAAAACAATACTTTTTCATGGTTTATAGGAATGTACTTTAGTTAAAACACTCTAAAAGTAATTTTATGTGTGTAGCAAATTTGAAGCTGCTGATCCCATAACATGAAGATTCTTCTAGAAATAAAGCTTGAAGTAACCTACACACATGTGCACGACACCATTCACATCAAGACTGTTGTACAGCAAACAAACACAACTGTAAACAGGTTTGAAACAGCAGGAGATTGTAGTAAGTGCAGACAACATCAGAGATAAACACATTCACTACGTGCAACAATACCGAAGCCTCAAAAGTGTCAAGTTTAAAACACACCTCAAGGACGAACATAAACACTATAACTGCACTTATTCAAACTTGAAAATCATGCAAAACTATGATAAATTACTTAGGGACACAAACAAGGCATGAAAAAATTTGTAAAGAAAAGCATGTGAATCTAACACAAAATTCAAGATAGTGGCTATTTCTAGGGTGTAGAGAAAGTTTTAAGGTCTAGAAGCATTCAGAGAATTTTAAAGGTAGCGGTCTGGTCTCCTTTTCTAAATTAGGTGGCAAGTAACTGGGACCCTGATTTATGCCTATTTTTCAAATCTTATAAAAATTGTTTTTAAAATCAACATTGAATAGAAACAGACCTGTAAGGACAGTCACTGAGAACAGCCTGGCTGTGACTATAAAGGCAAGGCCCTGGAGGAGCTCCCTGTATCAACCAACATGCTGTGGGTTGCAAATGAAAAATACCAAAACCAACGTTCAGCAAAAAGAGATGAATTATCGCCAAGGAAGGCAGCCTAAAGCCTCAGTCATGGCTTCTCAGGAAGCAAGGGGAAGGCAGAGTGTGGTCAAACTGCGGAATTCGGAGCCAGCTTCCTGTGGGTTGGGTTCATCAGGAGAGGACTGTCCCTTGGGGCTGGCAAGATGACTGGCACAGCTGCATTATCACATCTTCCAGGTTCAGGCCTCAAGTGCAGTGGAAAGCATGCTGTGTTAGTCAGGTTTTTATAGCCGTAAACAAATGCCCAAGAAAAAGCAACTTGGGGGAGAAAAGGTTTGTTTTCACTCAGGGTTTCAGAGATTTCAGTCCATGGTCAGCTGTCTTCATTGCTTTCAGGCCCATGGGGAAGAAAAAGCATCTGTTATGGCTTGTGTCTAGATGTCCCCCCAAAGCCTCCTACAGTCATAAGTGGGGCTCTTCAGAGAGGGCTGGATCCAGAGTGTGCAGCTCTGGGGTAAAGTATGTGCTGCTGAGATCAAGGGTGTGTGACTGCTAGGTTAACCACTGACTGTTTGGGCATAGTTTTGGTAGGATTGAGGGAGCCCCATCTAAGTGAGGGAAGGCAGCCTGCATGGCATACAAGAAGCAGAAGGAGGGCGAGAGTTGCCACTTGTTGCTTGCTTGCCGCTTGCTGCCTTTCACTTCTCTGCTTTGCCGTGGACGCTTATCCTCTCTACAGCCCTCTGTCATGCCCTCCTGCCTGGGAGCCAGCCAACTATGGAAATCTGACATCTCTGCAAATTGTAAGACAAACAAACCTTTCCTCCTTTAACTTTGGATGCTGGGTATTTTCTCTTAGCAGTGAGAAAAGTAACCAAGACAACCTCAGAGCAGAAGGGTCTGCAGAGGAAAGCTGGTCACCTCACAGCATCCAGGAAACAGAGATAGAGCCAAAGGGAGGGTAGGGAGTTGGGGACAAGAAGTACCGTTCAAACCAACTGGGCCTGACCAGGGAATTGCCCATTCAACTAATGGATTCATCAGTCCACGGATGAGGTCAGCACCTCATGACCCAGTCACTTCTCTAGGTTTTGTCTCTGAACATTGCTACATTGGGGATCAAGCTCTCAATCCCCAAGTCTGGGCCCCACTTCATATTTAACCACAGCATGTGCCTCTTATCTAATAGTCTTAGCACAAGTTTTTGTTGTGTCGTATTGGCTGCATTCGGATCACGTGACCCCTTGATCAGCCATTTTCAGGGAATATAGTATTTTGACTGATGGAAACTAACACATGTTCACCCCTAGAACTAAAGTTGGAATTGACTTGCACAATCAGAAGTGGAGAAGAGGCAACTGAATGTCAGAAAAAGAGTTCTTTTTCTAAATGAAGGCAAATCCAAGTCCAGATGGCCAAAATAAAAAATCAAAGTGACCATAAAATCTAAGTTACAGGGCTGGGAGTTTGGCTCAGTGGCATAAGCGCCTGCCCTGGCAGGTGCGAGGCTGTGAGTTCAATCCCCGGTGCCGCAAAAAAAAAAAAAAAAAAAAATCTAAGTTACTCTCTCAGTAACCCTGACCAGACAGCCTAATCCAATTTGTTTGAAAGCAAGAGAAATGGTCAAACATGGGTATCTGACTTTGCTGGGTTCCCAAGATGAGACCCAAACCACAGGCATTTATGCTTCTAATTCACCAGAGAACCCCATTAAACATGAGAAGGGCGAGGAAAATAAAACAGGGGAAAGAGAGAGAAGCAAGGGCATTGATGACACTGTCATTCTTAAATGCCCCGATGGGCAGGTGGCTCTGTCCTTCTGGATCATCCACCGAGAGCACCATTAACTGCTTCCCTGTACCGTAAGCAGCTTTATGGCACAGGCTGCACACACACAGTGCTGAGCAGCTAAGCCCTGAACTGGGAAGCAAGTGGCAATGAATGGAGGGCAAAGCAAGGTGCGTGGAGGCTGCACTGTGTGCTCTTGTGTCATGTGGAGAACTGGTTGCTACCTGATGCTGTGCCTGGCCAGCGATGCCCCATGGTCCGGAGTTGACGATGAATCCTTAATGTATCCCTCACAGTCTTGGCAACCACTGGTCACGATTCGTATCTCATCAGTTATGTGATGAGGCTCTCACCCCCCTCGAGCTTTTCCTCTTTTCTGTCTGAGAGGCTTTGACCCTCCGCGTACCCAGTCATTGCCCCACAAAACTATCTGGGGGCAGTCCTGGGCAGAGCACCCCCGAAGGCCCGGGTAAGAGGAGTCTGATCTCTCAGACACACAAGTGACCCGCCTGGCAGCCCGCTGAGCTGCCTGCCCAGTCCTGGGCTAGGTTTCAGCACACAGTCAGTATCAAGTAGAGAGAGCAGTTCTGCAGCTCACTCCCCACTCTGCCCTCAGCCCAGCAACTGTGGGGGCTTGGGGGGGACTCAAGGCAGCTGGGGACAATGTGTGGGCAGGAAGAGGAGGGTTTCTTGAGCCTCCATCTTGCGGATGGCCAGGAGAGCGGTCCTCCCAGGAGAGGGCTGTTTGCTTGTTGTGTGAACAGTTACAGCTCCTTGAAGGTTAGCTTTCTGTGTAGCGCTGTGCACCATTCTGATGGGTAATTGGTTTCCGGGAGGTCAGCAGTGCCTCGTGAAAAAAGCCCATTTGAAAAAAAAAATCAATCTGAAACATTAAAGTGGAAATAACTCTATGCTTAGCAACAGAAACTACAGAAAGACATTTCACTGATGAAAAGCTTTTAAAAATAATATAGGCCTTCATTTCCTAATCCATAAAGTGAGGGAGCTGGATTAGTTGATCTTGAAGGTCATTTGTTTTCCTTTGTTTTGGTTGCTAGGAAACTTAAAACTACTGCTCGTGCAGATTTTCAAGAGGATTTGGGGTTCGGCTTGTTTGCGTCTCCCTCTCATTTTAGCATGCTCTGTCACATTCACCTTTTCGGTTTGTGCTAAGAGCTCTGGTACGTGTGAGCCTGTTTAGGGTGAGCCGTGGTCGAGCCCTCCGGTGAGCACACGTAACCAGATCCCTTCCATCTCTAACGCTGTGAGACCCTAACAACGCCGGGGCTTACCTTTCCCATCTGAAAAACAGAAGCAACAATTCCTGCGGCTCCCCCTGCCCGGCTGCTGAGTCTTGGCCACTCAGAAGCATCCGATTCCAATGACGGCAGTAAAGCCTCCCCACGCCCCGTGCTCCCTGAGATCTGCCCAGGATGAAAACAACCGCGAGATGCCCGTCTTAGTTACTTTTGCCACTGCTGAGACAAAATGCCCAATGCCCAAGGGTAAGCCGGGAAAGGTTTCTTGGGCTCACAGTTTGCAGAGGTTTCAGGCTCCAAGCAGGGTGGCCTGGCAGAGGGCGTCACAGAGGAGAAGGCAGCCCAACAGCAAAGCAGCGAAGCAGCAACGACCGCTCCAGCAGCCCTCTTCCTGTCCCTCCGGTTTATCCAGGCCGCCTGCCCTTGGGGTGCACAGCGCTCACACCCAGGGTGGGCATCCTTAATCCTACCAGAAATAAGACAAATGAATCAGCGGACTGACTGAGCAACCACTCACCCACCATCCCCGCCTCGCACTCCAGATCCAGCCACCTCTGAAGAGCCCGTCTATGACCACAGGAGGCTTCGGGGGGACACCCAGACACGGCTGTGACAATCTCCAAGTGACTCAGGGTTCATCTGCTCCTGCCTCCCTTCCCCCAGCGCACATGTGTCCACCTCTGCCACCCTCCCTCGGGGTGCGGTCACAGAGCTGACGTACTTTGTGTCCTTGCCCCTGTCTGCCCAGCCCCTCCAAGAAGCCCAGCAAACTCGGCACCAGCGCGATGACTGAGCACCTGATACCACGTGGTCCCTTAGCAGGTGGCCTCTCCGCAGTCCACAGCCACTCACCCAGGAAGACCCTGGGCAGCACAGAGCTGTCGCCGCGCTGGGTCTGTCTCCTTCCCTTCTGTTGCGCTCCCTTGCTGCTATGCTAATTTATTCATTCATCTGCCCCCGTGGACCTAAACCCTTTCCATCTTATTCTGTTTTATTTGCAGGCTCTGAGTTACCCTTTGTTTCCTTTTCTTCTCAATTCTTTTTCTTCTTTCATCACATGTCTCTTCCCTTCTGGAAAAGCTTCTGTGCTGTTTTCTATTCCATAGTTTAGGCCCCATATTTCTAAACAAAGGGAAAAGACTTTCATACATTCCTTTTTAAGCTCATTGTAGTGGCCTGGGAGAAATGAGGTGAATCCGTGACTCATGACACCTGTAAATCCTGGGCTGCGCCTCCCTGGGCTGCCGGGCAGTCTCCGTCGGGGTACGGCTTGGAGGCTCCCCGTTAGTGCGCCTTCCCTTCCTGCCCCCTCAGGTGGAAACCGCTCCTGACTCGCTGCCCCTGGCTGTGCGGGATCCTGCCCAAGGTCCTGGCTGGGCAAAGTCCACGCTGGCCTTGATGAATCGGTGCTGGTGGCCGGGTCGTAACTCCTGCGCAGACTCCAGGCAGCTGGGGGTGTGCCGTGAGCACAGAGGAAGGGGAATCCGGGCTGTGTACACCTGCAGGCGATGCTTTTCCTCTGTTCATGAACTTTCATTTGATGTTGATAACAACCAATCGGAAAATGACTGCTAAACCTTTCAATGAATGAATGAACCAAGGCTCCAAGAGATTAAGTTTTCCGCAACCCTGGGTGGCAGGAAGAGGGTCTCTGGGAAGATTTGTCCGACTGAGAAGCACATGCTCTCTACCGGGCATCAGCAAAACTCATTATGCAGATTTTTCTTGGCTAATGATAACAAAGCTCTAAGAGGGATATTAGGCCCCTCACACTGTGAATGCGGAGAAGTTCATTACCTCGCCCAAGCTCACGCAGCTATGATGAGGCGGGAGGCCTACAAATCACTTCCTGCTGCCTAGGCCGCGTGGCAGTTTCCCCAGTAAGCAGCCCGTGACCCCAAGCAGGGTGGCAGGAAATGCCGAGAGCCTGGGGCTCAGAGTGGCAGACGCTGGCCCGCGCTGGAAGGTTCCTCGGATGTTCTGCTGGCTTCGGGACTGTGAGTCAGACTCAGGAGCTTCCCCGAGCCCCCCGAGCCCTTTCCCTGCAGCCACGTCTGCAGCTCGGCCAGGGCGGCTGTGCCACCCGCAGCCCATCTGGTGGGGGAGATGCAGCCCGCTTATCCACAGAGGATGCACCAGAGGAGGCCGGCAAGACGGCAGCCTGGCTGCTGCCCCGCGGCGCCAGCCCATCTGGAAACAGAACAGGGGGCCAGACTCCTGCAGTCCCCACACGGCAGCCCCAGCCAACCCGGCAGCAGGAGCCAACTGCTGGGGGACAAATCTGTTAACTTCAGTGCGCAGGAACTGCTAACCAGATTTCCAGTCAGCCCTTCCTGTCTTCCAGTGAAAAGGCATCAGCCACAGCCTTGCTGCAAAGCAGGAAAATATCTACAGGGCAGAACTCATCAGAAAACAACGACGACAACAGGAATAACTGTAGCTGCTCCTGAACGAAGCGGCTGTCCTGCGGAATGCCTGTCCTCCGGCTGTGCTGGGATCCAGCTCAGGAAACAGCCCCACCTCTCATTCTGGGAGCCCCGCCTTGGAACCCGGTGAAGTCTCCTGCAGGCTTATTTAATCATTTTCAAGGAAACAAGTGGGAAGGCACTAAATGCGTGGTGGGGTAGAGGATTGGGAATGAGGAGGGGGTTCCCAGGGGTGTTGAGCAGAGGGTAGCGTTTCTCTAGGCTGACCTGGAAGCTGGAGGGCTGTGATGGGGATTTCAGGGCTTCAGGAGGTGCCATCAGCCACAGCACCTGACACGCGAGTGGAGATGGTGGCTAAGGCCGAAGACGTCACTGAGCAGAGGTGCGGCTCCGGAATGGGCCCCTCTGAACTCCAGGCCCACAGGAGCGGGGAGCACAGTGAGCAGTTGTGGCTTCACGTCGCTGGTTGGGATCCTTTGGGTACCCCATTAATCACAGGGACAGCGACTACATGGGGGTACCGAGCAATGCCCACATGCTTTGCTGATAGGAGTGCGTGTCCCTCCCTAGAGACCACGTGTTGTGTGTTCTGAGGTTTCAAGAAGAAGTAATCAGAAATCAGAAAGTGGCTTGGAAAGGGGGAAGAGAGTGCTCGATGTCTTCAGGGGCATCCCACTCAGTCGCTGCAAAAAGTCCTTTGTTTCAATTCAACAGTCATATTCTCATCTTTTGAGAAAATAGTAGTAGATGAGCACTGTATTTGGGACCAAATATACAACAGTAAACAAATATTCCCATTAACAGCATACGTCCAAGGAGAGAATCTCACCATGTGAACCAACACCATCACCACGATGAATTAAGAGCTATAAGACAAGTAGGAATCGGACCCAATACGACGGTGACAAGCGAGCTGTACTTGGATAAGGAGATAGCAGTCAGTTGAAGAGTCCTGAATGGTATTCCACCCAGGGGAAGCTGCAGAGGTGAGGGGTGGGGGAGGAGCCATGCATCAGGTGCCGAGAACCATGGCTCATTGGCTCTTTGGAACCTGAAGCACAAAACAGGGAGGAGGAAGGGGTGAGGCTGGGTGAGTAATGTGTGAGCTGCCCAGATACCACGTCAGGAGCCGGATTTCACAGTGTAATGACTCCAAGCCACGGGATGTTGCAAAGGAGGAAGTGATTTGTTGAACTGTGCTTCAGATAAATCATGCTGGTCGTTGTGTTGATAATGTAACAGGGCACGGGTGTCTAGGTTGCTTTCCTGCTTGCTCAGACAAAATTCCCGACCCCAAAAGTTAGTTGAGGGAAGTTTATTTGGCTCGGTTTGTAGAGGTTTCAGTACACAACTGGCTGGCTCCAAGGCAGGGTGACATGGCAGAAGAGAAACAGTCCGTGGCAGGGTAGGCAGGAAGCACCAGGAGCCCTCCTTCCTCTTGTTCATCCAGGCTACAAGCCTATTGGTTGATGCTACCCACACCCAGGTGGGCCTTAACATTACCCACACTCAGATCTATACTAAACCTAATTAAATATCCATATCCACATACCCGGGATCCAGCCACCTCAGAAAAGCCCCATTTATGAGCTCACGAGGTCTGGGGGAACATCTAGACACAAGCCCTAACAGCGGGAATGAGGGCCAGGAACCTCCTTGGATGATTATGTCAACAGCCCAGGCAAGAAAGCATACGAGCCTGAAGGTGCATGATCGTAGTGCTGATGCCAAGGAGGAAATGGACTCCAGAATATTTTGCAGGTTCAGTTGTCAAGATTTACATACGGGCTGATGATCAGGGAGAAATCAGTGGTTATGAGCGCGAGGTTCCTGTGAGATACATAAAAAGCAATGTTCAGCAAAAATTGAGTATTTGAATCTGAATATGAGGGAAATCAAAATTTGGAAATACACATAGGAGTTCTAATAGTAGATAAAATCTCTCAAGAGAAAAAATGCAGAGTAATGACAAAAAGCAGGGGGCAAAAAAGAAATCTGAATGAATTTCCAATATCACTGAAAAATAGAAAGGATAAAGGATAAATAAATGATAGTCATGCAATGGATTACTATAGATAAATAAAAATAAATATTACAGCCATGTGTAGCAAAACAAATACATTTAAGCAAATTCAGAGAAAAATACAAGTATTGGGAAAAAATGCATGGTGTAATTTATTGCAAAGTTTAAAACTAGGCAAACAACTGTTGAGATATGCGGGGTAAAATTTCACTGACTCAAAAGAAACGGCAAATGCAAAGTTAGAACGGAGCGCCAGGGGCCCCGGAGAGGGCCGCGGGGAGGACGCACCGGGCTCTGGCGGCGCTGGGGACCGGCTGCCCGTTAAACGTGGAAAGGCTTCGGGGCCATTAACGCGCACAGCTGCCATGTGGGTTATGTTTCACATTTTATTTTTGAAGATTGGCACATTTCGCGATCATATTTTTAAATGAACCTTAAAATGACTGGGAAGTGGGAAAATCAGACAGGAAATGCACATTCATCTTTCAAGCAGCTTGACTGAGAAGAGCAAGCAGCAGTTAAGCGCCTTCCGGTTGGAGGGAGACCCGAGGTGGAGAACGGCGTCTTCGGCGGGACGGAGACTGGGTGGTTTCGGGAGCAGGTGAGCGTGTGGGAAGGGGAGATACCGCGTGGTACGGCGGTGCTCTGGGCTCTGGGAGGAGGACATACACCAGCAGCCGAAGTGCGCCCTTCCGTGACACGCGCATTAGCCCAAGAAATGTTCTGATGTAAAACACCTTAACTCTGGAAGGCCCCTGAATGCCTTCCTGCTCAGGCACCGGAGGGCCGCCCTCCCCATCTCCGCGGGAGCCCTCGCCTCTCTCTGCCTCCCCACGCGCAGACAGCACCGTGGCGGTGCTGTCAGATCTTCCCACTCGGTGCGCCGTAGGGCAGAATAACTACTCTGCTACTCCAGGGAGGAAAAAACGCAAACTCGTGTTCCATGCGTGACCCCCCAAACTTCACTGAACTCCAGGCATGCTGCAGTAATGCCGCTCCAGGTTGCATTGCCAAGCTCTCCTTGCCAGGGCTTCGGGGATCAGTAGATTCCCTATCACCTGTGGTTCCCTTATCCTTAGTTTCATTTCTGCGATTTCAGTCGCCTGTAGTCAGCCACAGTCTAAAACCATAAAGCAGAAAGGTCTAGGTTCGGTCACAGCTCACACGGTGTAACTGAACCTGGCGCCCAGGCGTGCGGGGCGAGCTCCAGCGCCCCCGCGTCGTCCCTCTGGCCAGCGCACCCGCGCTCTACACGCTACCCGCCCCTTGTCACCCAGGTCACTGCAAGACCAGCCTACGGCCCACCTACAGATAGCAACCACGGGCACCATACATTCAACACAAAAACAGCAGTGGTCTGGAGGCGCTGGAAAGGGACAGAAGCAGGGAGAGTCTGAAGGCGGGGAGTCTGCGCTGAAGACGAAAATGAAGAACGAGAGGCAACCGCTTCACCTTCAGTGAAGAGGAAATCCTGAAACTAAAACAGCCAAGGAGGAGAGCCTCAATAGCTCTGTAGCCAGCTGGGCCTGCTGGTGCACACCTGTACTCCCAGCCACTTGGGAGGCTGAGGCAGGAGGATCACAAATGTAAGACCAGCCTGTGGAAGTTAGCACAACCTTGTCTGAAAAAATGAAAAGGCTTAGAGATCTAGCTCAGGGTGAAGACCCTCAAGTTCAATCTCCAGCACCACCAAACAATCAAGCAAAAACCCGCTATCTAAATTTTTCCCCTGAAAAATTCATTTATACAAATACTCAAGGCAGCTTTCAGATAAAAGATTTGATCTCAGTTTGAGCAGGTGCCCCCTGCAAATGGGCAAGGGTTGAAGTCTGAATCTAATCTAATTAGCTTTTTACTAAAACGAAATATGGGTAATCATCAACAAAAGATTACACATTTCACACCGGCCTCAGAATAGCATTCATGTTATCCATCGCACTCCGAAGTGATGTAGTGTAGAAAGAGCCAAGGAAATGTGACCGCTCCAAGAGAAAGGACTGCAGCGCTGGCTAAGCCTGAGAAGACCCAGCACTGGAGTCACTGGGTAAGGGTTCTGAAGTCACTGTAAAGACGTGCGTCCAATAGCGTAAAGGAAAATGCGTCAGTGATGATTAGAAACGGGCTCCTATCACAGATACAGAATATATAAGAGAGACACAAATGGAAATTCTATAATTGCAAATCATGACAGCATCTGCTTCATACCTCACCGTCTTTTTCTCAGTTTTTGTTTTGTATTGGTGCATCTTTGCAGGCCACAATGATTGCATTCTGTGAGAACTTGGTACACGTACCTAACACGTCAGTCTCCTTCATCCACTTTCCCTCCGCTCAGAGCCCCTCCGTCTCTTGATCCTTCACCTCTGAAAAAGGTCAAATTTCCTATTTCCTGTTATCTTTTATTTTGCTCTTTATCTATAACTTGAGTTTCTCATGTAAGAAAAATAATGTGATACTTAATTCATGTGTCTGATTTATTTCACTTAATATTATGGTTTTAAGGCACACCCATTTTCCTCCAAATGACTAGAATTTATCCTTCTTTATGACAGAGAAGTATTCCATTGTGTGTAAATATCGTATTTTTTATTAATTCATCTGTTGATTGACATAGAGGCTGTTTCCAAGATTTACCTGTTATGAGTTCTGCAGCTATAAACAACGGTATGGATGGATTGCTGCAACACGATGCCTCTAATTCTTTGGAAAAGATACCTAGAAAGGGAATAGCTGGGTGAAATGGAATTCTAGTTTTCTTTTTTTTTTGAGGAATCCCACACTGATTTCCATAGTGGTCATTATGGTTTGTGTTTGAATGTCCCCCCCACTGAGTCTCACACCATCATGGAGGCCACTGAATCTAGCATTGTGATTGGTTTGTTGTCCAGTGCTGGGATTGGCGGTGTGAGTGTTGCACTCGCCCAGGGGTGGGTAACCACATACAATATAGGGGAGGAAAGGAGGTGTGTTTTTCCCTCTTTTTCCCTTTTGCTCTTGCTGCTTGTAGCTGTCATGAATGGCTGCCCCTCAGCCATGCCACCCTGCCTTGGAACCAGCTGAGTATGGATGGACTGAAACCTCCAAAACACTATAAGTTAAATAAACCTTCCCTTCCCTAATTTTGGGCGTCAGATATTTTGTCTCAGCAACGAGAAAAAAGTAACCAAGATAGTGGTTGTACTGCCCACAACACAGAGGGGTTTCTTTTTCCCTGCAGCTTAGCCAGCATTTGGTATTACCTGATTTCCTGATGATTAACCATTCTTTCAGGAGTTACAATTTTAAACATGAAAAACAAGCTAAAAAACAAATGACAGCAACAAACCTGAAAGTTTCAGTGGTTGGGCTTTATAACATGGTAATTGGGTTATAAAATATACCATCACTTTGTTGGGCAGTTTCTTGAGAAACAAAACATATACTAATCATACGACCCAGCTCCTCCACTTTTGGGGATTTGCTCAAGACAAACAAAAATATATATTCACTCAACTGCTTGTACACAAATGTCTCAAAGGCTTTATTTAGAATAGTCTCAAGCTGGAAATAATCCAAATATTCACCAGCAGATGAATAGGTAGACAAAGGGTGCTCTCTTCATACAATGGCACACAATTTATCAATAAAAACAAAGGTGCACAAATCTCAAATCCATTGTGCTGAGTGAAAGAAATCAGGCATAAAAAGAGGAATATACAACAGTAAACACCATTATTCTACTTCTACAAAATTCTCCAAGTGCAGATTACTTCATGGGGGAGGAGAAGTTTCCCAGGGATGGCACGTGCGTGGGCAGCGGGAGAGCCGAGGTCTCAGACAGGCATGGAGGGGTTTTCATGGGTGATTTAAGCATTCTTTATCATGATTGGAGCAGTGGTTTCACTGTGCGTGTGTCTGTCAAAGTTCATCAAATTGTACACGTTAAATGAATGCGGTGGCTTTCTGTCAAATACCCTCTTAAAATTAATGTTTTGCAAATGAATGGTAAACTGGGAATCCACTGGAGAAAGACAGAGAAAAGAGAAAGATCACATGACGTAGATGCTGAGTGGAGTTGAGGAAGGTGGAGAAGGCTGTGACATCTGCTAAGATTAAGGGGTTTTTAATAATTGGTTTCAGCCTTTTGTGTTTCCCACAGCATAACCCCACTTCACAACATCCGACACACATTTGCCATGAAAATTATGGGTAGGAATCCTACTGTGCATTTGACTTGATGTAGACTTAAGTAGGAAAAGTGCATGAAAGCCTGATAAAGGAGCCATAAACTGTATGATTTCAGCAAAACTGGGGATTTGATCCGAAGTTAGTAGCCAAATATAGTGCCCCTCGAATTAGAAGAAATCACAGCGAAGCAATCCTCTTTTTGTAAGATTTGGACTGGGGATTTCAGGTAACTATATCCAATCTAGAAGGGCAGAGTATTTCTGGGCAGTAACCTAGAAGCTCTGAGGACGACGGCTTTTGGCCGCCTTTATGTGGGCGGTACCTGTGAGCGCTCTGCTGAGTGCTGAACTTCTGACCGCCTTTGTCCACACTCATGGATGTGGAAGCTCTGTGTTTTGAAGGTAGAAATCCGCAACTGGAAACCATGTTAGGGTATCCTGGGACTCTTCAGAAATCATAGCAAAGCTCAGTGAATCGCCATCTGGAGGGCCTGGGGAAGGCGGGTACATTTTCAGCATTGCTCTAAGGGACTCTGCCCTGGCCTCAGCGCCACGTAAGAAGGAAGATTTCTTACTTTGGTGCAGATGCAACTCAGCAGCTTAGCTCCACAGGCTCCTGCTGCCCTAGGCCCCAAGTCTCCCTGGGCTTGGCCTGAAAGGGGGCTGCCCCGACACAGAGCCCTCCAGGGGGAGGAAAGAACTGCAGCCCAGACCAGAAAGCTGCTCCTTAAAGTTAACCGCTTTCCAGAAACTGAAGCCTTGTGTTTCATTCTGAAAGTTTCCCTTTCCTAAATTCCAAGCCAAGGAACAGGAAAGTCATGCTTCTCAATGTGCCCGCTAAACTGATGCCATCGTAATAAAAAAGCATTTCCATGCTTGGAAACATCCAACTCCTTTCTGCCCACAAAATGAACATATAAGCACTGAGGAGTGCTGCACCGAGGTAGGTATCCCCTAGGTATAAGGAAAACTAAAAGAATAAATACAAAACAGTGTATATAATAACTATCTGCATACTTGTTATCAAACATTCAACAATTTTTAAGAGTGCAAAGATGAAAAGAGCTACTGCTCATCTTGATAAATAAGAATATTTTCATATTTTATAATTTTTGCATTCTGAATATAATTCAAGTTGATCGATGGGTAATAATTATGGTTAGAGTGCAATAGTACTGGTATTGAACAGTAGGGTTATTATAGATAACAGTTATATGTTGTATATCTTACAAAACTAGAAGACAGGATATTGAATGCTTTCGACATAAAGAAATGGTAGATGTTTGAGGTGCTAGATATTCTAATCTGATTTAGTTATGATATAGGTACACCTGCATCAAAGCATCACATGGCATGGTACCAATGTGTACAATTTTTATATGTCTGTGCATCAGCTAAAATAGAAAAGATGAGCAAGATTCTAAGATAAATATAGTAAAATATTTCATTCCTTAGTTAATGCCACTTCAATTTTTTTCTGTGTGCCATGTATTGTTCTAACACTTTACACTTATAGATTCATCCTTATGAACCCATGAAATAATAATTATTTTAACTCTTGTTCTACAAAAGAAAAACTTCAGGCATAAGGAAGCTAAGAACTTTATACAGAGGTCACACACATTTGGCCACTGTGATTTCGGCCCCGGCAGGGTTGAGATCAGATCTTACCAGCCACAAAACCCCTCTGTTCTGTTGACTTCATGGCTGCTAAAATGGCTCAATGAGAGTGTTAATCATCTGTAGTCTCAGGGAACAAATGTCATTTGGCCTGCAGGAGCCCGTTTGGAAATGACAACATTTCTCACCATCCTTGGATTGAAGAGTACTGATAGTTGCGTGTTACCAGAAGTCATTAAAAGTATTAAACGCTAGGGTCAACTCAGCCTGTGAGGAGGCGGCTCAGAACTGCGGCTGGGTCCCCTGCAGAGCGCAAACTCAGCTGGAATCCTAGGCCACAACTCTTCCTGTTAGCACAAAAACATCACTTGCAGTTCAAATAGGTCTCCTGTGCAGCCCAATGCTAAGGGCTTTGGTGTCTTCAGGACAACGTTCTCTGTCCTCCCCGGGTTCCTCCTCTCCTCTCAGGTGAGCCGGCTGCCTCCTGCATCCCTCCTTCGTAGATTTTTCCAGAACAGTTGATTTTCAGGGTACATCAAAGACTCTGCACAGACCTCTTTTGGACAAGTAGTTTGTGAAAATACGCAAATGGAAATCAGATTACAAGTCTAAAACAAGCAAACCAAGGTTTGGTGTTGGTTCTGGGAATTAACGCCTTAAATGAATTGCATTTGCCACTTCTCTTCTGTGGGCCTCAGGTTGCTAATCTGTAACATTAAGTTTTACCCCATGACTTGGAGCAGAAATCACCTTTAGGCATCTTTCATGTGCCCAACGTAAGAAAAGATGCGGGGGATGGAGAGAGGCCCCAGCCCCAGTCTGTGCCATGGGACACATCTGTAATTGACATCTGTGGAGCGGAGTTTTTTGGGTGGGGACATGCAAGAATTTGGAGTAGATAATCCCCAAAAACCTTAAATGGAGTTGTGTTTTTCAAAATATTTAACAAAGACAGTTCTCAAAAGACATAGCAGAATGACTGGGCCATTGGCCATCAGTTCTGCTTCTGCCGTCTTAGCACACACGGCTCTTGGCCCACTTCCTCTTCTCTGACAAAGCTCAGGCAGCCGAGCGAGGCGGGATACACCGCGGCTGCCCGGGTCGGGCACAAGAACCTCATCTCTTCTGCCCGGGCTGACCTAGGAATGCGTAGCGCTGACTCAGTTCAGACCAACAAGATGCAAGGTGAGCAAGCAAGGGGGCTTCTAGCTAAGATTCACCTCCCAAATCCAAGGCGCGGATCGCGGGAGAGACCCGCCCTCCCTTCCTAGGCCCTCTGCTCACCCCTTGCTCTCTGCTACGGCTTGGCCTCTCTCCTAATTCAACCTTTAGACCTGGTCCTCAGAAGATGCAGTGTCCAGTGTTGAAGCAGCCATTTGACACGAAAGGAAGAAGAAGAAATCCCAGATGTTTCCTGTAGCTCTAGCTTGGAGCCGCTGTACCAGTGTAGAAACCCATAGAGTTACTAAATAAAAACCTGCGTGTGAGGTAGTTTAAACCCCTCTGAGTCAAATTTTATGATTGGCTGCTAGATGTGGCGGCACAGTATTTCCTGACTCTGCGCCTCCTGTTTGTAAACAAGAGAGGTTCCTGCAAAGGCTGCAGCTTTATTTTCCGGCACACCTTGCTCAGAGATTCTTCCAGGCTGGAGTTGTGGAACATTTTGCATTTGTTCAATCAATCAATCCAATCGGTCCCAGAGGACCCCTTCCCTCTTAGAGGAAGCAAGCGGTCACTGCCACATTCTCCAGCCTGTGGCACACGGAAGCACAAAGGCAGGGCCTCTCCCCCTTTGCTCCCAGCTCAGCGGCAAAGAGGGCAGACAAGGGCGGGGGGAGGCGTTCTCTCACCCCCGAGCTCTTCCTTCCCATGGGGACGCTTGCAAGGTAATCACCTTTTTCAAATTATGCCAAGAGATGGTAAAGATTCCACAATTTGTTTTAAGATTTGTATCGCTCCAGAAAGTAAAAGCTAGTTGGTCAGGCCGAAGGCTGGCTCCTCAGGGTACTGGGGTGACAGAGCTAGCGTAACCCACACAAGTGCATTTGTTCATTTCGGAATGGGTGGCCGCGGACATGGAGACGCAGTGGGTCACCGAGGGTAAGGGATTGGCACTGTGCTTTCCACATAGCAGGGCTCTGTTGGAGGAATAAAATGCCTCTGAAGCTGGGAGCTGCGGGGGATTATGTGGAATTGAGAAGGGGTGCATGGCATAAAATCATGAAACCTCAGCAGCAGTCAGCTCCTGAGCCAGTTTTTTGGCGGATTACAAACTGCTGAGGAAGCGCGTGCTGAATTATTGACCACCTGGAAGGAGGAGGACAGAAGGACTCCCACTTTTGATGAGGTTAGAAATATTTTTTCATGTGACCTTGAAGAGGGGAAAGTCTCCTCACTAAGTAAGTTTTATGAGGAGTAAGCAAGTTGGTGGGAATCCCAGGAACCTCAGCTCTGCTGGCCGAGCTCGCGGAGGCCTGGGGAGTTCACCGTGGGGTCTCGGCTGATTGGCGGGGCTGGAGAAACATGAAGCCGCCCCAGTCAGGGAGGCGGACTGATGAGGGGACTGGCTGGGTGGGGAGGTGGAGGGCAGAGGGAACTGTAGGGGCGCATCTGTGTCTCTCCTTTAACAGCTAAACAATGGACGTCTAGGCGGGCTCCTGAGTCTCTCTCCCCCTCTTTTTATTTTAAAGAGAAAAAAACAATAAAAATAATGACACAAAATTTCAAAACAAGATAGGAGAGTAACAATGTTGAATATGTTGCGGATTATTATACTCAAAGTAGGTCCTCAGATTACAAGATATAGGCATGAAAAATTGATCAAGCAATATAAGCACAAACCTTTTCACTGAGCAAATAGTAATTAGTAGTATAGCTATTTTAACTATCTTGTATACATGCATGCACACATAGACACAGACACACACACACACACACACACACACACACACACACATATATATATATATTTACTTTTACTTTTCCCTTCTTTCTTTTCTCTTTTCCCCACCCCAATTTCTCTTTCCTTTTGAACGGTTTCTTCCAATTTCACTGTATCTATTGTACATTTTGGATCTCATTTACTCTTTCAGCTTCTTACACTAGGGAGACAATATGATTTTTATACATGCAAGCCTGACGTATTTCATGAGTATGGTCTTGAGTTGCGTTCATTTACCTATAGAAGTCTCAGGTTTATCCTTCTTTATAACTGAAGGGTGTTCCATTGTATAAAAATACCACATCTTTTTATCCATTCCTCAGTCGATGGGCATTTGCACTGTTTCTAAGATTTGGTTATTACAAATTGTGCTGCTATAAACATGGGTGCACATATAATACTGTAGTATGATGTTTTTAATTCTACTGGGAAGATACCCAGAAAGGGAATAATTGGGTCAAATGGGTCTCATTCTAATTTTTTGAGGAATTCCTACACTGATTTCCACAGTGGTTGCACCAATCTACACTCTCACCAACAGTAGAGAAGATTCCTTTTTCCCAAAAGCCCTTGCCAGTATTTGTTATTGGTTGATTTCTTGATAATAGCCATTCTTTCTGGTGTGAGATGGAATCTCAATGTTGTTTTCATTTGCATCTCTCAAGTGGCCAGTGATGCTAAACAGTTTTTCATGTATTTATTTGCTGTTTTTATTTCTTCATCTGAGAAGTATGTATTCATCTCAGATGCCCATTTTTGGACTGAGTCTTTCAATCTGGGGAGTCTGATTTTTTTCAATTCTTTATATGTTCTAGATATAAATCCTTTGTCTGAGGGACAATTGGCTAAAAATTTTCCCCACTCTGTGGGTTGTCTTTTCACTATGTTGGTGATTTTTTTTTAATGTGCAAAAGCTTTTTTAATAAGATGAGATTCCAGTTGTTGATTCTGGGAAGCACTTCACATGAAGTTTGGTTTCTGTTCATGAACTCTCTGCCTACCCCTATGTCTTCAAGATTTTTGCCTACTTTCTCTTCCAGTAGATTTAGTGTTTCTGTTTTGATATTTAGATCTTTGACCCATTTTGACTTTGTTTAGTGTATGGTGATAGACATGTGTCTAGTTTTAGTCTTCAGCCTGTAGAGAGCCAGTTTTTCCAGCACCACTTATTAGAGAGGCTATCTTTCTTCCAGTGAATGTGCTTGGCCCCTTTGTCAAAGATAAGGTGGCTGAGTGTGTTTGGAGTTGTGTCTGCATCTTCCAAAATGTTCCACTGACCCCCTGAGGTCTCTCTTGTCAAGAAAGTTCCCATCTTTCACTACTCACAGGAGAGAAATCGCTGTTGCTGGACACATTGTAGTCGGATCAAAAGTGAGAGCACAGTCAAAGGGTCTGGGCCATGTGTGAGAACGGGTCAAGCCACATCAAGCGCTTGGTTCCAGGCCATGTGTTTGTCCCAAGTCCACTGCGTTTTATTTCCACACATGACCGGGGAGAGGTGTGTCGTGAGCAGTGGCCGATGGGAAGCATCACCATTCACACATGCCAGTCACAGACACAAGATGCTTCTACCACCAATGCGGCCTCGGGGGGCTGAGCCTAGAAAGGCACCTTTGTTGGCTCCCTCCCTCTGTGCTATTTTTTTTTTTTTTTACAAATATTTCTCATAGTGAAAGCTTTATATGTGAAATCCTTCAATGTATCTCTGTGTTTGCGTCTCAGAGGACCTGGGTTATTATATTAATACAGGAACTTTCTAGATGATGCTTTCTCAGCATGGTGGAAACCACATCCAAGAAGTGAACACTGGTTGTTGAGTGAACAGGAAGCCCTTGACATTACAGTGGTTTGTGGCCCCAGAGGGGCACAGTATGTAAACGGGTATGCTGCATCTCTGGTATTAAAGTTTTGTGGAATCAGGGAAATTAGAAGAAAGTGCTTTTTAAAACTCTCTGTAGACACATAATTTTTAGAAGTGTGAGGCAGTGACAAAGATAAACCATTTTGTCAGGGAACAATGATGTCAGAGCCCAGGTCAGGGACCTCTTTGTGAATTGAATTACACAGTTTTATAGTCTGTGCGCCTTTCTGATTCTGAGGTGTGAATTACAGGACATTGAGCAGATGACTCAAGGTGGATGAGTTCACACTGCAGTTGCAGAAGGTCTCAGGTGCCCAGGAAGGAGCCCTCTGTTCTCAGTGTAACACCTAAGACTTTCCGACATGCTCACTTCCGTCACAGTGCCCACGTGTTCTGGCCCAGCACTCGCGTGTTCTTCCTCAGTGGAGCAAAGCAGCAGAGCCCTGGGTCGCAGGCAGTCATCCCTGGTCAGAAGGTACTCGGAAACTGCTGGAAGATGACTCTCCATGGGTCTCTTGCATTTCTGAAGGTTTTGTGATGATGTATTGAGAAAATATTTATTTCTTAAGAAGAATAAAGGCAGTGTCTCCTCCAACCAGGGCAAAGTTTGGGTGTGCTTGCTAGAAGGTTCTTTTTAAGGTTAGGGGTTGAGTAATGTCTTAGTTACTTTACTCGTTGCTGAGATAAAATATTCAATGTTCAAAGTTATAAAGTGGAAGGTTTATTTAGCTCAGAGTTTGTAGAAATTTCAGTCCACCATCAGCTGGCTCCAAGGCAGGGTGGCACGACAGAGGGCAACAGTTCACAGAAGCAGAAGACAGCAAAAGCCACAAGAGCAAAAAGGAGCGGGCAAACCTCTTTCTGGCCCTCACAGGGTACGCAGGCTGCCCACCCTGGGGTGGGGATGGCACTCACACTCTTAATCCCAGCACTGGACCATGAATCAATCACGAACTCTAGACTCAGCTGTCTCTCTGAAGCCCACTCCCCATGACAGCGTGATGCCCTGGGGGAACAGCTAGATACAAACCATAGGAAGCAATGGGCGATTCCTCCACTGCCACGAACCCTCACTCTGTGCATGGCGAGCCTGTGCCCATGACCCCGTCGGCCCCAGTGCCTTGGGGCCCAGATGAACCAGGGCCCTGTTGCTCTGTTGTGTTCAGGTCTGGTCTGCCATGAATAATAAAATATTTTTCCTCTGTCTCAGCTGTCTTGTGTTGCCACCAATATCGATGAAACTCTGGCAGAAAGACTTTTGGATAAAATCTCAGACACTTTGTGGTCTTGAAAAAAAGCATGACCAGGAAAGATTTTTGACCTTTCTTCCGTGAGGATACACTAATTGGGCAATAGAGGGAGTAAATTTGATAACCTTCAGAATTTGGGATTTGGTGAAGCTATTTCTCTGAAGGAGACTTCTGCTCATTTTCCTGCAGCCTTAGAGAAGAGTAAGCCACCTCCCACAGAATTAGCCTTGAAGCCTTTGCTACAAGTTCATAAAATCCAGACACGGAGTTGAGAATGAGAATGTGGTCAGATAGAGCGCAGTCTCACTGTCCTCCCCACGGGGAGGACCCTGCGTGACACTTAGGAGGCTCTGCTAAGCGATTCCTTCTACCCAACTCTATATTATAACTAGCATATTGGAAAATAGGGGGACCTCTACCCTTGTAAAGCTCAAATAATTATACAGAGGATTAGCGGGGTGCTGACACATTGCAGACTCCAGAGTCCCCTTTCCAAGCGCTTGTTGTCTTGTTCAAAGGATTGGACAAGATAGGCAAAACATGTAGTGAGGTTTTACAGTTTTTAAAAGCATCCAAGAGAAGAAAAGAAGGGACTAGAGGTGCTCCAAAAAGAATTGCTCTGCGGAGTGGGCACGTGCCAGCTAAAGGAGGAGAGAAGTGCCCCGCGGGGTGCAGGGGGTCCCTCCCTACAGAAGCTGCAGGCAGCTGTGAAGTGAGCGACTGCCGCCGTTCGTGCCCCCACTCTGACATCGGACCCAGCCCACCCCATCAGAGACCTGCTCGACCTCGTGCAGAAGAACTGAGGATAGCGCTCTTTGATTGGCACCAGGTACAGGGCTTGGATGCTGTCCTGGAATTCCATGATTGACAGATCATGCCCACTTGCCCAGCAACTTTGCTAGCGCCAGGGGAGAGAGGGGAAAGGTCACCTCCATGCCTGCCCTACATGTGCAATATCTGCAATTAAGTGAAACAGTTTTCTTTATCTTATTAACATATCAAAACTATTCTAGGAAAAAAATGAATCCATTAAGAAGAGTTCTCTCTGTGTTCTCAGTGCTCCACAGCAGAGCTCAAGAGACAGGGTTGTGGCCAAAGCGTCACCCAGAACCATGAAGGAAGACGGGGAGGAGACAGACCACGAGAAGGGACCTGCAGGACGGGGGGCCCCGCCAGGGCTCCTCCCAGGGCGCCCTCCAGGGCTCTGGCGGTGAAAGTAAACGAATGGCCCAGGAGTTCACCGGGGCTTCGAGGACAGTCCTGAGGAGCCGCGGTGCTACGTCTGCGTGGCACGCGCACCGCGTGTCGTCACCAGCACTGTAGCGATGGGTGCTGAGCCCCGCGGACCCCCGGCGCTGTCTGACCATCTCGGTGTGCATGGCCGGCCGTGCTTCTCAGTCGCTCTTTGAGGTTACGACCTTGGTCTTGCATTTCACGGATGACCAAACGAAGTCGCAAGGACTGTGCCGGCTGGGCTGGCAGCCGGTCGGCGTGTCCGCTTGGCATTGTAACTCCGCGTCTTCTCCACGACCCTAGTTCTTCCTCCGAGACCCTCGCAGGCCTGTGGTCCTGGACGCCAAACTTTAACCAGGGCTGGCGGATAACAGCGCCGCCGCGGCCCTCCCCTGGCCCTCCCTCCGGGGCACTGGCCCGCCGCTGCCCCTCCGCCGGGCTCCCCCGGGCTGCTGCGTCCGCCGCACCGTGGATTTGCTTCCCGCGAGCTCAGGTGGCCGAGGCCCTCCACAGTTCGATAAACCAGGAGTGGCCGCCTGAGGTGCTGAGCCTGGGAGAAGCGGGAGAGGGATCCTCGCGAGGCCTTCCTTCTGTCTGACTGTCCTTCTGCAAACCCCAGAGCCTTTCCGGACAAGCAGGCAAGCGCGGCGCGGCCTGGGGCGCCCTGCGCGGGACCCGTGTGAGCTGCCGCTGCCTCCCGGCCTCCTCCGTGAGCTCGCTGACACCCAAGGGCAGGATGCGGCGGGGAGGACACGCATTCTGTGAAAACTAGATGAAATAATAAATGCAACGGCGTTAGCAAAATGTACGGGGAGGGTTCGAAACATGTAGCTCTGGCTGTGTTACTTTTTCAAGTCTTTTTTATTAGTGCACGTTTGCCATACATAATGCCACATTCATCACGGGGGATTTATACTTCCACACAATATTCCTTGATTCTTCTTTTCTTTCCCACTCCCCTCTCCTCCCTCCAACTCTTCTCCCTCTCCCCATTTACAAGTGTTTTGTTTCCACGTTTTTCCTTCCACTCTCAGTTTTTCTAGACGCCCTTTCCCTTTCTTCCTTTCCCCCTTCCCCTCCTCCTCCGTTCCCCTTCCGGTTTGAACACGTCCTCCCCGCGGCCCAGCGTCTCTCCCGGCTTTGCCCTTGCTCGCCCTTTGGGTTTCTCACACAAGAGAAACAGCGTGGTATTTAAACTTGTGGGTCTGATTTACTTCGTTTAGAATTGTGGTCTCTCGGTGCACCCACTTACCTAAAGATGTCTCAGGGTCATCCTTCTTCATGGCAGGGTAGTGCCCCATTATATGTGAATATCATGTTTTCTTTATTCATTTATCCGTTGATGGGTATGTGGACTATTCCCGTGATTTAGCTATATAAATTGTGCTTGTATAAACGTGGGTGAGCATATACGCTTGTGATATGGTTCTTTTAACTCTTTGGTGGATGCTTTTTAACTCTTTCAAGAATGAGAATAGCTGAGTTAAATGGAACCTGTAGATGTAGTTTTTGAAGGAATCTTCACACTGACTTCCCCAGTGGTTGTACAAGTCTACACTCCCACCAACAGGGAGCAGGGTAAATTTCCCCCCACAACCCCTCTAGCATTTGTTATTGGTTGATTTCTTGATGATAGTCATTCTTTCTGGGGTGAGACGGAATCTCAGGGTTGCTTTAATTCCATTTCTTGAATGATCAGTGATGTTGAGCATATTTTCACGTACTTATTTGCTGCTTATACTTCTCCATCTGAGAAAAGTCTATTTATTTCAGATGCCCATTTTTACATTGGGTCTTTAAGTTTGGGGGGTCTGATTTCTTGAGTTCTTTATATATTCCAGATATCAGTGGTTGGTCTGAGGAGTACTGGGTAATTTTTTGCGCTCTGTGCGTTGTCTTTGCACTCTGTTGGTGGTTTCTTTTCTGTGCAGATGCTTTCTAATAAGATGAGATCCCAGTTTCTGATTCTTTGTAATATTTCCTGTGTGATCAGGGTCCTGCTCATAAACTGTACCCACACCTATGTCTTAAAGAGTTCCCCTTATTCTGTCTTCCAGGAGGTTGTTTCTGTTTTAATACTTAGATCTTTGATCCATTTCAATTTTAGTTTTGTGCATGGTGAGACATAGGAGTCTAGGCTTAATTTTCGGCATGTGGGAAGCCAGTTTTCCCGGCATGGCTTGTTGAAGAGGCTAGCTTTCCTTCAGGGACTACGTGTTAGGCCATTTATTTGTTGCTGTGACGCAGTAACACCCGAGAACAACTTGTGCGAGGAAAGACTTACTCCGGCAGAAGGCCGCAGAGGGCTCCTGCGCGCCTCCTGTGCTCAGGTTGCTGGGCTGCGCTGAGGCAGGTTGTCCTCGGGAAGGCCAGCCGAGCAGAGCCGCTTCCCTGTGGCAGCGCGAACTCGGAGAGATAGGCGCTGGGAAAAGTCTGCGTCCTTCAAGAACAGACCCCAGAGACCTGCTTCCTCCCAGAAGGCCCCGCTGTTTCTTAGTTTCCCATTAAGCTACGAGCCCACCGGTGGGTCAACCTCTTAATGCGCTCAGAGCCCACCTGATTCACTCACTTCCCAAAGAAGCGCCGCTGCACTGGGCACCACACCTCCAGCGTGTCCCGATGCAACCGTCAGGGTCCCCACCTGCACCCGGGGAACCCTGGAGCCAGGCCTGACGCTGCCCGCAGGCACAGGCTGCGCTGCGCTCATCTGAGCTGAAGCCGCACAGATTTCACTGGAGGCTCCTGGGAAAACCCTGCGGAGTGGGCTTAAGAGCGTTCAACCTAAAATAAAGGCTTTGACGATCATTGGGAAGAAAACGCAGGACTCAGCTCCATGGTGCACTTTGTGCTTCTGCTGTATTTCCTGAGACCGGGCTGCCCAAGTCTTTCCCACGTAGAGCTTTGATTGGTCGGTTGGGTTTTTTGGTTTTATTGCAACTGGCGTGGTCTGATGAAGTGAGGAAGAGTGAAGGGTGGAGCACAACAGCCGCCCCCGAAGGCTGACGGTGCCCTCTGAAGTGGCGGCCTCTGTGTCAGCCTCCTGCTCCGTTCTGCCTTATAGTTCATCAGTGCCGGTTGCTTTATCTCCCGTGCATTTGTTTATAGTCTGCTCCCTTCCGGCTGATGCGCCCTGGGAAGAAGGGCTGTCCCTGTATCTTTATTCCATGGACTTCACCTTTAGTAAGCAATGCGTGAGGAAAGGTGGTGATGTGGAGGATCTTTAGTGAGACCACCCAAGGTGGTCTGTGGGAACCACCGACTCACAGCTCAGACACTTCCTGGCACAAATCCATGCAGATTTCACCGCTCTCTACTTTCTTCCAGGATTTGCGGAATCACCGAGGGACTCCTTCTCATCCTTGCTCTGCATTATTTGTAAGACCCTGGGTTTTCATGGTGCTAAGAGCACAGTTGTTGTGAGCTCAAAATTCATATGCTGAAGTCCTGACTGTCATATTCAAAGCAACTGTCTTGGTACCTCTATCTCTCATTGCTGAGACAAAATACCCACACCCAAAGTGAAGGAAGGAAAGGTTTACCTAGCTCACAGTTTGTGGAGGTTTCATTCCATAATCTGCTGGCTCCAATACAGAGTGGCTCATAGAAGAGGGCAGCATCTCCTAGCGGCAGAAGACAGCAAAAGCAACAAGAGCAGAAAGGAAAGAGCACAGAGAGAAGACTCTTTCTGTCCCTTATACTGAATATAGGCCACATTCACTTGGGTGTCGTGCTCACATCCATAATCCCAGCATTGGACCATGGGTCATCCAAAAACTCTAGAAGCCCACCTCCCTGACTGCATGAGACTTTTGGAGAGACATCTAGACACAAACCACAACAGCAACTTTATTTGGGAACAGGGTCTTCAAGGAGTAATTAAGCCAAGGCCATTAGAGAAGTCTCTGACCCATCACAGCTGATGTCCAGACACAGACACACAGAGGAAAGATCTTGTGGGGATGTGGTGTGGCTGTCTGTAATGCAGTAAGAAGACATGAAAAGAAATTAGCCCTGTGGACATCTTGATCTCAGATGTCTAATATCCTGAACTATGAGAAAACAGATGTTTGTCATTTAATCTACATCATCTGTGGCACTTTATTACAGCAACCTTATTAAATCAGTGCACAACTGTGTGAGCATCCAGGGTGTATGTTCAGAACTGTGCGCTCCACATGGAAAGGTGATGGTGCTGGTCCTGCCTGGTATAGGGGAGGCCACAGTTCTCCACATGGGGTCTCGAGACCAGGAGCACTGGCTGGTATCAGCTGTGAACTTGCTAGAAATGGAAATTCCCAGGTCCCACTCCTGAGGTGGTAAGTCAGAATCCAGGGCACGGGGCCAGGACCCTGAACTGAAGCACACCTATGACTCTCAGACATGAGAGCATTGGAGGATCACAGGCGGAGTAGTCAGAGGGTGCAGGTTTTATCGTTATGAAATGAGCTCAGCCATTTCAGTTGCCACAATTCTAATCAAGTGCTGCAAGAGTAAGCAAAATGAGTGTTGTTATTCGGTGACGTCACTGAAAAAAATAAATTCAAGGCAGGCTCTCTAGCGTTGGGGCTGACAATGAGCTCACCAGGGAGGGTGATGAGATCCACGTGGATCTAAACAATCGGCCTTGGAAGCCACACTGCTGGTAATACAGTCAAGAGAAGAAAAAGTAATTAGCTCTTTCCTAAAGGGGATCAATAAAAAATCGAGTTCCACTGCAGTGGGATAGTCTAAGATTCTGTGCCCCGGGCCTTGGCTAATCACTGGGCTCTCCCTGGGTCTCCTTGCACAAGGAGCGCTCCCCTCTCCTCCAGAAGGAGCACGGACTTGAGTCTGGGCTGCACGGCCTTGTTCCTCTGTGGGGTGGCCTTTTAAAGGACTGATGGTGCCAACAGAAATCAGAAGTCCCAGGAAGGGGAAAATCGAGTGTGGCGTCCTGGGAAAACTTTGCAGATGGAAATTTGAAAATAAATGCTGAGTCCCCAGGACTCTGGCTCAGTCCTGTTGCCTCTCCGTGTGTTTACACAAACGAACCAGAGCACCCAGGAGACTTCAGTTTTGCTTCTGCTTCTCACTGGTGGTAGGAAGCCTGGTGCCCCCTTTTCAAATGCGTAGGCACGAGGAATCGGCACCTTTTCCCTTCCTGGGCTCCTGGACAACGCTGCCCCTGCACTGCCACGGCTTCACCACCACCCGTGCCAAATACCAACCCCCAGGCATCAGCATCAACCTTCTGGATGCACTCTGCTAACCAATGTGGTGACTTCAGTCTGAGTGTTTGGAAAGCAATTGAAATTCAGTGTGGTAGACTTCTGCACTATTAGTAACGGCCACACATTCCAAATCTCAACGCCAAAGGAGCTGCTCTGCGTTTTCCGTTTCCAATCTCCATGTCATCAGTCTTGTGACATTTCCATTGGAGCAGTGGTCAATTCAGTCAGCTCCAGAACTTTTTGTCCTATTGTTCAGCTTCAAAGGAAGTCTGGCTCAATCATTGACAGCCAAAAAGCGGAGAGAGGAGTAGGGGGGAGACAGGGAGCGGGGGAGAGAGAGAGAGAGAAGAAGAAGGAGGAGGAGGAGGAAGAGGGGAGGGGACGGAGAGGAGAGGACCTGGGGACAAGAACACACCCTTCCAGGGACCCACCTCTTCTGACTGGGTCCCACCTCCTAACAGTCCTATTTCACCATACACTCAGTCATGGATTAACCCACTGTTGATATAGCACCCCTAGAGTCCAATTACCTGCCCGAAGTCCACCTCTGAGTACGTGATACTTTGGGGGGCATTTTAGATCTAAACCACAAAAGCATTTCATAATCTTTATCAACCTGTTCTATAAAAACAAACAAAAAACAAACATCTTTATCAACCTGATCTACAAAAACAAAGAAAAAAATAAACAACAACGAAAAACTGTCCAGACATCTGTCACCCCTCTCATTAGTAAAAACCAAATCCTGCAGAAGTGTGCGAGGCCAGTCGGGGTTCCTCCGCTCACCTTGGCTCCTGTCGCATGCTCGCCCCTCCCCGTCCTCAGTCTGACGCCTGCTCCTGGGGGCCTTGGCACTTCCCTCTCCTCCCTGAGGACCCGCTTCCTGCTGGGCCGTTCTCTCCTCTTCTGCAGGGCGGGGTTCAGGGTCCCCAGGGTCACTGCTGCAGCCACATCCAAGCCTCCCTGTCCCCGTCCTTCCTGTCCCCCTCCTTCCCACC